>JAGFMF010011747.1:18194855-18230226 GCA_019455555.1 Galemys pyrenaicus
GCGCCCCCCCCCCTGGCGCCGTCCCGCACACAGCTGCAGGGCTCACCCCCACCCCCACCCCCACCCCACCCCAGTGCCCTGGACATGCCGGCAGCTCCTTTACCCACCCCTTTGGCTGCCAAGCAAACGCCAGCTTTGCCATTGTACCGCGGGCCCCTTGGCTTGAGTTCTAAGCGAACCTCCCCACTTCCAGGAAGCCCGCCCTCCGGAGACCCCGCCCCGGTAAACAGCAGCGGGATCCGGAGGCGCCCCGGAGTGGGGCTTGCCAGCAGCCTGAGTGAAGGGCAGGGGTCGCCGTGCCAGGGCCCAGCAGCCAGAGCGGCCCGGCCTCGGCACGCAGCGCTGTGCCCTGCAACTCCACACCGCTGAGAGCGAGTGCAGCCGACAACCCTATTCCCTCAGGAACCTCAAAAGGGGCAGGGTGCCAGGGGTGGGTTCCCCAGGGCTCTGGCTTTGTCTCGGCTGCTTCAGTTCTTAAAACAGCCAGTGGCCTAAGGAAACTGGATCAAACGCTGAATGCACTTACTCTGGATGGGGGTGTTTGTTATGGTATCTTTTGTACTTCCAGTACTTTTTGTGCTGGGTTTTGTTTAACAGAAAAGGAAAAAGCAAGGGGAGTTGCCATGCAGGGGCGGCGGGGGAGGGCTGCCTTGGGCTGCGGGGGGACAGGGGCAGGTAGAGCGTGGCTGCACCCAGAGGCAGGAGACAGGGCCCAGGAGTCATCCACACCAGGGTGTCGGTGGCCCAGGACGGCCCTGCCCCAGCTCCCAGTCAAGAGCAGAAAGGCCCTCGAGGTGGCGCCTGACCGGGATGCAGATGGGGAAACAGGCCAGCGAGGGCTGCGATTTGGCCTCAGCGCTGTAGGTTTGATGGGAGTTGTCAGGTTTTTCCGCCCTCCCGCCATCAGGTAGATGGACCCCCGCGGCCCTGCACGGGGGCCTGATGGCGGCGCCTGGAGTGGGCGTGGGTGTGCGCAGGTGGGCACACCTGGGCTGAGGCTGGGCACACGGTGGGTCGCGGGGCGCCAGCAGAGCAGAGGCACGAGAGAACGCCAGAGAGCCGGGGAGTGAGGACTTCCCTGGGGCTAGGAGGCCGGCCAGACCCCCCGGCCAGCCCCCTGGCCCCGGCCGGCCCCCAGCTGGCCCCCGTGGTCGGCCAGCCCCCGGCCCCCGGACAGCCATCCACCGGGTCCCCTCACTACAAACGATGCAGGAAGACCAACAGAACTCTGAAAAAGCCACTGAGGGCTCTGGGACTTCCCCGCCCGCCCCGTGCCTGCCCGCCCCACAAGTGTCCCCGCCTTGCGTCCAGTGAGCAGCAGGTCAGCCTTGGGCTGTTGTAGGGTGAGAGCAAGCAGGTCTCCCACCCCCCACCGCCGGGACGAGGACACCCGCGGTGCTGCGAGCGTTCCAGGGTGGGCGTGCGCAAGTGGGCGCACCTGAGTGGGACACGGGCTTAAATGGGCGGTGCCACGAGGACGCCAGGACCGACCAACGGGCAGCAGTGAAAGCGAGAGCAGCAGAGAGAGCGTGAAGAGCAGCCGAGCGGGTGAGATGCGCCGGGGGCTGGCTGGGCGCCTGCCGTGTACCAGATGCCATCTCTAATGTGGAGACAATAAAAGCATGAGAAGCCACCGAGGGCTCTGAGACGCCCTCCTTTACCCCCGTCTGCTAAGAACCATCCCAAACCTTGCTCCTGTGCCGCCCTTCCTGCCCGCTACAGCTGTCCACCCCGCAGGCCTGCCTGTGAAGAGGGGCTCCAGGCTGACCGCAGAGGCCGGTCCCGACTGGAAGGGGCCCGGAGCCAGCCGGCCAGCGCCCTGCGGCAGACACGCCATCAACCCGCCTGCGCCTCGGGCAGGAGGCGCCCAGGCCATGACTCAGCCGGACAGAGCTGCCTGGCCACACGGCTGCCACAGCGGGTGCAGGGAAGGTCATGGTGGGCAAAGGGGCCCGCCCCGGTCGGAGGGGAGGTGCCCTGGTGCAGGGTCAGTGGAAAAGTGGGCAGGCTTCTCTGCCCCCCGCCACGGTGTCGATGACGGACACCTGCGTCCTGCACGCGGGCCTGATGCGGCACCTCCAGGAGGGTGCGGGCACGCACAGGTCGGCACACCTGGGCTGAGGCACGGGCGCTAAGGGCGGCGTCACGAGGACGCCGGGAGAGAGCAGAAAGAGCAGAGATAACGGGAGAGAAAGGCAGAGGCGGTGCAGCAGCAGAGGCACGAGAGGCTGGCGAGCCAGAGAGTGCGGTGCGCCGGGGGCTGGCCTGCCGGCCTCCTGGCCCCAGCCCCGCCTGCCGTGACCTGGCCGCTCATACGATAAGCAAAAAAGTCCTGAAAAAGTCACCGAGGGCTCCAGGACTCCTCCTTGACCCGAGAACCTGCTCCGTGCCTTGCCGGCACCGCGCCTGGGGACTCAGACCCCAGCCTCACGCAACGGGGCCACGCGTCCCCGGGGCAGGGGAACGCAGCACTCCGGACAGGGGCTGCTCTCCAGAATATATAAAGCTCTCCCCGACTCAACCACAAAGAGGCGACTCCACCTAAAAACCTGCAGAGGATTCGGACAGACTCCTCCCCAAATGTGCAGCGTCCATCAGCCAGAGACCCCAGAGCAGGACAGGGCGAGCAGCGAGACCCCCAAAGCACTGCGGCCGACGCCAGCGGGTGCCAAGCCGAGACGCTAGTGCCGGCCAGCAGCTCAGGCGGCCAGTGGCTGGCAGACGGCAGACGGCGGCCGCCACGGGAAGCGAGCGGCGGGCCCTCCAGAGCTCACTGCAGCCTCAGCGGCAGACCAGCAACACCCCCCGGACATATTTCTTGCATCGCTCAAGTCAAGCAAACCTAAATCCGGGACACACATACCTGCTCGCCACCTTCAAGCACCACTCACCACAGCCGCGTGCTGGAAGTACCCGCGTCCGCGCAGGTGAGGCGTAAACCACGGTGGAGTATTACTCGTGGCAAAGAGGGGGGGGGCCGCTGGCCCGCCGCGGCGTGGCTGGCCCCGGACAGCGCCGTGCTGAGTGTCCCTGCCACAGGCCAGCATCCTTTGGTCAAGGAACAGCTAGGACAGTGTCGTGGGGGTGGAGAGTAGAGGACTCGGGGGCAGCGAGGGGGAGTACCATAAGGGGGCGTGCAGAGATTCTGTTTAGAGGGCGGAATGTTCTGGAAATGCTGCTCACGGCCGCCCATCGCTGGGGACAGGCGCTACACAAACCACACGCCCCCAGCGGCGCAAACTGCACTTGGGGAACGCTGTTCCACGCGGAAGCTTCAGATCCAGTTCCGGGCAAATGGGCTCAGCCCTGGGCTCTGGCTGTGAACCGGAGGAGGTCACCAGGCGGCAGATAAGGCACAGGTGCGAGCCGGCCGACCGACAAGCACGCAGAGCCGCCTCTGTGCCCGAGGCTCAGCTGTGCCTGCGAGCCCACGGCCCGGTCGTGACGGGGACACTGAGGGGCAGGCCGGGGCTCCTGCACGGGCCCGGCTGCAGACTCCAGGCGGCAGGGCAGGCCGGGCCCAGGCCACAGGGCGCGTGGGGGCAGGGACGCAGCGCACAGGCTGGAGAGCGAGAGGGCAACCGTGGGGCAGAGCCACAGCCCCCAGTCCACCCCCGACCCCATGACCCTCGAGGGGGCCAGATGACCGAGGGAGCTGAGGCAGCACCTGGCACTCAGGCCGAGGTCAGAGGACCACACCCAGGGGGCAGTGTGACCGTCCAGCTGCCTGGCATGGGCCACAGCCCTCAGCCCTGCCCGTCGGGCTGGCCGTGTGGATGGGGGAGCAGGAGACCCGAGGGCCTGGCAAAGGCCTCCCGAAGGAGCAGCCTGCCCAGCCAGCATCGGCCTGGGAGCGGGACCAGCTTCGGTCCCCCAGAGCTGCTGGCCTCAGGTGTGTTCTTTGCAGTTCCAGCCACAGGGAACACCGAGCTGAGGCTGGGCCAGGGGACCTGGGTAACCCCGCCAACCCCACTGCTCTGCTCCCCCTGCCTGTGCCTCCACGGGCCAGCCCCTCCTGCAGGACCCACTCCCGCCAGCCCCACGGAGGTGGAGGCCGGATGGGATGCAGGGGGAGGGCCTGGGGCTTGACACAGGGTCCCCACTCAGAGAGGGGAGATGCCAGGGCAGGCTTCATCCCCACTTGCTCCTGTCCCCGCAGGGGTCAGGGTAGGTGGGGACACCCAGAGGGCAGGTGCTTCCTGCAGGGCTGGGGTCCGGGGCTGGGCCCCCAGCAGTGCTGTGCGCATGTGCAGGAAGAGCTGGCCTCCTGGCGGCCAGGGCAAGGCACTGAGGAAGCATGCAAAGCCCGAGCCTCCGTGCACTGGGGGCGTGCCGGGACGCCCTCTGACCAGGCCTTTCTGGCTCCAGCCCCACCCCCCACCGGCCCGCCTGCTGGGCTCAGCTGAGCCCAGATGGCCAGAGGCCTCCCCCAGTGGCCCTCCCCTCGCTTCCTCTTGGAAGGAGGCCAGCCTGGGCTAGAGAGTGGGGCAGGCCACACCTGCGCCAGGTGAGCAGCCGGGGAGTGTGGGGCCGCGGGGCAGGATCCCACTCCATGGCCCTTGGGGTCAGGGGCAGCAGAACCGTCCCAAGAACTTAGACGGCAGCCTCGAGCTTATCACTAGGCAAGTCCCACCTGCAGGGTAGGATGCAGGGAGGGAGGAAAACACCGTGGGGTAACTCTTCTGCCGGCCCCTCCAGGAGCCGCTCCCCCCTCCTTTCCCTGACAGTTCCCAAGGGCTCAACTGTCCCAGCTCAGGAGAGATGCCCACGGAGCCTGCGGTGCCTGGTCCCGGCCCCTCCCCCAGCCCACCTCGCAGGCCAGGGCCCGTCCTCCCCGGCATCTGGGCGGGGGGGTGAAGGCTCTGAGTTGGGGGAACAGGTGCTTGACCGCCAGAGCTGACCGTGTTACTAAGTGGTTTTCTGATCTGACCTCTGGCCACGGGGGCTGGTCTGCCCCACCCGCCCCTCGCTCTGACCCGTGAGAATGGGCCGTCCGGACTCCGGGAGCGGCCAGGCCCGGCCCTGCTGGAAGCAACCAAGCCGAGGCAGCTGTGCAAGGCGACTGGCTGCAGGCGGCCTGGCAACCTGGGAGGGGGCCCGGCGGCCTCAGCCCCGCCCCTGGACCACATGCAGGGAGGGGGCCCCCAAGGAGCCCGGCAGTGCCAGCGAGGCCAGGTCCTGGCCGGTGGCAGAGCGGTGACGTCACGATGGGTCCCCAGACCCCATGAGACCCACGAGGCGGGTGTGACAGCACCGGGGCCCTCAGAGGACCCCCGGGAGGCCATCTCAGGGACTGAATGCCCAAAGAGCATGGGGAGCGAGGCGGTGGACCCCATCTGCAGACTGCCTGGCCAACGGGGCAAACGTCTGAGCCGCCCCATCAGCCTCCAGGCCCTGGGGTGCTGACGGCCACTACACTCCCAGAGGGGCCAGAGGCCGTGGAGCGAGGGGTGCTGGCTGGGCCTGTCCCCATGGTCTCTCATCACCCGGGCCCCCGACAGCCCACCCGCAGGCCCTTGGCCCTGCCCGCCCGCCGCAGGCCGCTCTGCGTGCAGGACCAGGTGCTTCCCTGCAGCCGCCGTGGGACACGCCTCCAGCACCGCACACAGAGCCCTCGCCCCATTCCTGGGCCCTTCCTCCCACAGTTCCCGGCCCCCAGCCCTCTCTGCCTCCCATCTACTACTCGCTGAACCTGCTTGTTGCTCACGGGCAAATATTTGCTCAAGGTCCCAGGATCGGACCGGAGAGGTTCCCAGGCTGGGGGTGGAGCCAGCCGTGCGGCCAGCCGAGAACAGGCGTGTCCCAGCACAGGTGCCCGAGAGGCCCAGCGCCGTCCGAGGTGCTCGAACTGCACTGTGCAACTTCACTAGCAACCCCGGGCTGGGCCTCTAACATGAGTGTTTTACGGCATGGACGCGGTGTGGATTACACGGCTTAGGTGGAGGCGGGCTGGCGGCAGACCCAGCACGCGCGTGGCGAGGGGCGCGGGAGCTGGTGGGCACGCGCATGCGCGCAGGCCAGAGCTGGCCCGGCCAGGCCTGCGGGGCATCGCGTGTCTCGGCTTGTGGGGCGCAGGAGGAAAGAGCTCGGGCACAAAGGTGACAGAGGGCGAGGAGCTACTGGGGCGTGGGGCAGGCACGGGAGCCAGCGCCGGCCAGCTCGCGCACTGCTCGAAAGAGAACACACCCGTGGCGGAGAGACGACCCCTGGGAACAGGCGCCAGGGCACACAGAAAACTCCCGAAGAAAGAAGCGTGGGCGCGTGAGGCGCTCCCGGCCTCCCTGATCCGCTGAGAAAGGCCAGCTAAGATGGGCACCTCCAAACTGCCGCTGGCGAGGTTGGCACCGCGGGCTCGGGGCCGGGGCTGGCAGGTGTTCGGCTGCAGGAGGGAAACCAGCACCCAGGCATCGGCAGGCTCCGGAGCCAGCGGGAGCGTGTGGGGAGCCACTGCCCCCTGGGCCACCCGACCCTAAGGCAGCCGCACGCACCAGGCCTGAGAACACGGTCATGGGGAGCAGCCCAGGAAGGAGCCGGAGGGTCAGACGATTAAAGCACTCACCCAAAAATCAGTACGGAACTACAGACAGGCGGAAGTCACCGGCAGAAGTGCAGGCCACCCAGAGGACAAGGGGCCAGCTCTGCGCTAGCTGGACAACAGAGGAGAAGGGGCAGGGGTGGAGCATGCGGGGCCCAGCAGGCCGGGCAGAGGCAGAGACGCCAGCATGGGGCCCGTGAGGCCAAGCAAATCCCGGGAAACCCCCTGAGACAGCCCCTGGCTGAGCTGCTGTGCCCCGCCTCCCTCCACCCCCAGCCAGGGAGGGGCACAGCTCACCCCTGCCCTCACACAGCTGCCCTGGGCTCTGCTCCAGACCGGTGGAGCTGTGGGGCTTGCCTGGGGTTCCAGTCCTGGGGTTCCAGGAGCTGGGTGGACACAGGACTGCAGTACCTGCTGTGGGGGCGCCAGGTCTCCACACAGGCACAGCGGGGCGAGGGGGGCAGAGAGCGACCCTGTCACCTGCCACCCGAGCAGCCAGCCAGCCTGTGCCGGGTCACACTCTGCCCCCGGGGCCCCTCCAACGCCAGCAGCCTGGCCTGCCGCAGCCTTACGCCCTTGCTTTCCAGGTTGTTTTTCTGTGGTTATTTGAATTTTTCTTACCATGTGTATTCCCCAGTTTCATAAGTGAAAAAAAAAAAAAAATCACAGTTATTGCTTTGCAGCAGATAAAGGCTGCCTGACTCCACAGGCCCAGCCTGGCCGGAGCCTGAAAGCCGGGACAGGCCTGCTCCGGCCTACCTCAGACAGGGAGCCTTAGCTCCCAGGGGCTGCGAGAGGCTGGGGACCCCCAGGGGAGCCTGCCCCACCCAGCAGGAACTGAGCCAGCCTTGGCCCGCCTGCAAGCCTGGCAGCCACAGCCGGCCCTGGAAGGACCTCTGTTCTAGCTCCGAGATTAGGATCTTTATTGAGCATCTATTAACCCCAACGCTTGGCCGGCTGCACAGCTGGGCCCGCCTGGCCCCTGCAGCCCATGGGCCTCAAGACAGGCCTCCGAGCTGGGAGAGGTGGTGTCGGGAGAGAGGGATGAGAAGGCCGCCCATGCTGAAGAGAGCTCGGCTGTGCGCGTGTCGTGGCTGGCACCAGCTGTCTGGCTGGGCACGTACCACCCACCACCTCACTTAATCCGCACCACGAATGTGTCAGGAGCATACTATTATTAACCTCCCTTCACGCAGCCAAGCCTCGGCTTCCTCATCTGTCGCTCACCTGCCCACGGCCCGGGGCTAATGAGTAAGGGCTGGAGAGCCCCCCAGGAGCAGCTCCCGCGCAAACCCAGCAACCCGAGAGAGACCAGAGCACCCTGCTGGAGCCGAGGGTGTCTGGAGGGCCACCTCCCCCAGAGGCCAGGGGCCGTCCCCTGGGAGGCTGGAGGAGCAGAGTGGACACCAGGTGGCAAGTGCCCAGGGGGCAGGAGAATGATGCATCCTAAGTGCATTGCTCAGCTGGCTCCGGGGTGTGGGGGGGCCGCGGGCCCCTCCCAGAGGTGGCCCAGCTCCCTAGGGGCTCAGCCCTCGGAGCAAGCCCGCCGCCTCAGGGACACCCTCTTCCAAGGGTCCTGTCCTGAGCCGGGCGCCACCTGTTGCGAGCCAGCTTCCCCGTGCCACCCCGCCACTCTGCTGGGCAGGGCTGTGCCCACTGTGCCTGCCGAGAAAGGCTCTGGGTGGCCCCCAAGCTCCTGCCCCAGAAAGTCTTCCAGCCTCTCCACCTGCACCCAGGCCCGTGGGCCTGCGAGGGGAGCAGGAGGACAGGGGAAGGGGAGGGGGAGGAGGCAGGGGCAGCCCTGCCCAAACCGCTGCGGGCAGCAGCCCACACCCTCCCTGCTCAGGTGAGGGGCGTAGGGAGGAACCACATGGTCACAGGGCGCCTCAGAGCCCCCCAGGAGTTGCTGGGCATAGGGGAGGCGCTACCGGGGGAGACACACCCACGCCGGGTTATGCTCACCTCGCAGGGGAAAGCCCACCCCTGGTCTCCATGCCCCGAGCCCAGCCAAGGCCAGTCGGCCTCATGCTGACCGCTGACCGCGTAATGCCGGGCGGGGAGGCTGGAAGTCCAGCTCAGGTGGCGTCCCAGACACGGTGAGCAAGCGCAGACGCCTCCGCCCAGGTGCCGGGGGCTCTGGCCGAGGCTTGGCCAGCACAGCAGCTCCGGGAACAGGCCCGCACCGTGGGGAGCTGCACGCCCAGACTATGTGGGGGCGCCGCAGGCTCGGGGGGGGGGGGGGGCNCCAGACTATGTGGGGGCGCCGCAGGCTCGGGGGGGGGGGGGGCAGGAAGACCCCAAGGGAAGACTCTAAAGCAAAACAGTGAATGGCCTCGAACGCACTTAAGGAAAGACAGCAGAAGACCCATATGTAAAGGGACGTGTCTGCACACTTAGAGGACAGTCAGTGGGGAGCTGTGGCCGTGCACGGCAAAGACCTGCCCAAGAGAGAGCCTCAGACACCGGGAAACAACGAGCTGGTCCCCAGACAAAGGCCACCGAAGCCCACAAGTAAAGGCGTCGCTTTGTCAGTCACTAGGTGAAGGTTTGCCAACCCCAGGAGCACCTGAGGGTGCGGTGACACCACTTTCACCTGGGGGGGCAGCGTCCCCCTGCTGCTGGAGGAGGCGCCAGAACCCACTAAAAGCTGCTCTCTGGCGGAAGCCTGTCCCCCTGACAGAAACGCGGGTCTTCTGAGGACTCTGCTGCGGCTGCGGAGCTGGCGTGGGGAGCACCGGGTGGGGGAGCGCAGGTAAAAGCTGCTTCATGTGACGCTAAACGACAGAGGGGCCCAGTGTACAGGGCTCTGAGGGACGGTGCAGAATGGACAGTTTTTGGGTACAGGGTTTGAGCGCTGGCTCCTCCTTCCCTGCTACTGAGTATTCAGGCGCCGGGCGGGTGGGGCACCGGGTGCTGAGTTCATGGCAGCCGCCTTCCCTGACCGGAGCTCTAGCCTGGAGGGACGTGGTACCGCCTGGCCGGGGAGGAGTTCTGTCCTCCGCGGGGATGGAGCAGCCGAGACGCGCTCCCTGGTGCGCACCGATCCGACCCCGACGGTCCGGACAGGCAGAGGCTGAGACTCCAAGGGAGCTTCAATCCCGGCAGGGGACACTCAGGACCCGGCAGGGACGCTGGGGCGAGGGGGGGGGGGGCAGGAGCCGGCGGAGAGGAGCCCGCAGGGCATCCCAGCCGGGGGCAGGAACGAGCCCAGGGCCCGGGTTGGCCGGGGGCTCCAGACTGCCTGGGGCTGCGCCCCGCAGCGGGAGCGCGGGCGAGGGGCCTCACCGAGCATCTCCTTGCGCCGCTGCGTGTGCGGCTGGTCGGTGTAGACCCACTCGAAGTCCGTGCGGCCGGCGCTGTTGCCCATGGTGGGGCCAGAGGCGTCTCGGAGCGTGCGGCTCACGACTCGGCCGGCAGCACCTGGAGCCCCGGCCGCGCTAGGCACAAATTGGGGGCGCCGAGGCGTGGCCTCGGGCGGGGGCGGAGCCAGGTGTGTGGGAGGCCGCGGGCACCGCCCACACCTGGGGCTGGGCGAGGTGGCCCTGGCAGTGAGCTAGGGACCTGAGCAGGTCCCGGCCCGAGCGGCTGCCCGCGGGGTCCTGGGCTTCAGCGCACCCCCATCCCCGCCTCCGTGTCAGTTCTCCCCGCTGCCCGGCGCCCCGCCCCCAGGGGCCACGATGGCGGCGCCCCTCGGCGGGAGGGTGGGGGCAGAGACTCAAAGGAGGCCACCCAGGCGCTCGGGAAAGCCCCCCCCCGGCCCTCCCCAGCAACGCGGGCAGGAGCAGATAATGCACCCCGAGAGGGGAGAGGGGCCTCTTGACGTCGGGAGGAGCCACAGCGCAGCTGAGCCGCAGAAGGGCCTTTGCACGCCCTTGAAGGACTCGAGTTGCCCGCTGCGGGGCGGGGCAGTGGGCCCTACCGACTGCTCGGCCCAGGCTCTGAGAGATCCTGGAAGCAATGAACTGGGAGGCAGAGCGGGAGCCTGGAGGTCCAGGCGCCTTATTTTCGCCTTCTCTGGGATCCTCGCTTCCTCCTCTCACTCCCTTGGATCCCGGCGCCCCGGGGAGTGCTGCGGCTGGGGGAGGGCGGAGCAGACCGGCCTAGCCACCTAGGGCAGCTCGGGCAGGCAGGCCTCTGATAGGGGGGGCCTCCTGGAGGTCCCGCAAGGGCTGTGCACAGCAGGGGGCCTTCCACCTTCCACAGCCCAGGGTCAGGACAACCCCAGGGAGCTGGGAAGAGGGCAGCGGGGCCTGGGCCTCCGCCTCAGCCACCAGTCTGGTCAGCTGTGGCAACAAGTGGGCGGACTCCCCAGTGGGACAGAGGCGCCTCCTTCCCCACGCGGGTGATGCAGCCACAGGCCTGGCCTGCTCCCCTCCAGAAACAGGGAGCCAGCGCTAGTCCCAGCCCGGGACCGCAGAGGTCAGCCTACCTGCCACCACCTTCTAGGCGGGGCCGAGGCCCTGAGACAGTCTTGGGAAAAGGAGCAGAGCTGGGGCCGGCCTGATCCCGGACTTAGCCGCCCGCAGTCAGCCTGGCCCCGGGTTGGCACTCAGTGAGGTCCGCATCCTGGGTGCTCTCAGGGACACCCCCACACCTGTCAGCGACACCACCCAGGACACCCAGAAAACCTGGCTCACTCGTCTCACTCAGGACCGCCCGCCCCATGGAAGCCACCCCAGGCCTTCACTGCACAGGTCAGCGGGGCCGGGAGTGCACCAAGGAAACGGCCCGGGGGGACCCACGTGGGAGAGGAGCCAAAGTCCGGACTTCCCGGCCCAGCACCAGAGCTCTGGATGCCCCGGCCTCCCGCGGCGCCATGGCAACGGAAGACAGCTGGCTGGTGAGTGGGGTCAGGCCCGCAGAGGGCCGCTGGACCCGCGGGGACCCAGCAGTCTGGACTTGGCCAGTGACAACTGCGGATGAATAGCAGCCCGTTCATTGAACAGGTGCGCCCTAATTGCAGACATTAAAGCAAAGGAAATCGGGTATTGAGCAGTAAGAAAGGGCGTTGGTAGACACCCTGAGGACTGGGGGGAGGAGGGGGACAAAGACAAAAATAAAGGGGTGGCCTCCCTGGTGGTGCTCTGGGTTAAGTCTCAGTGCTATCAAGTTATCGCCAGCCACTGAGGCCTGAGTTCGGTCCCCAGTCAGGGAGGTGGCTCCCAGGGCACAGCAGACCTCTTCTGTCTCCCCGCTGCTCCCCTCAGCAGTGGGTTTCAGTGGATCCACCCGTTCTGCTCCCCACGCTGTCTCTGGTGGATCCTCTCACCCCCAGCACCTCTGGCCTATACCCCAGTCCTTGTGTGCATAAATAAATAAAAATAAATGTTTAGAAAAAATAAATCTTAAAAAAAAGCTAAAGAAAGGAAAACAGTTTGGAGATGACGTGAACTGTCAGTATTATTATCTTCACAGGTTTTTAAATCCAAAATTATAGTTAAAAAGAGCTTATTTTTAAAATAAGTTCACTTCTCTCTACGCAGTATATTTATGTATGCATACACACGGCGGCTGTTCCTTTCCAGTGACAGAAAGCAAGGACTCTTTTTTTCTCTCAAGAAAAACAAAACAAAGCAAAAAATACAAAATGCCCACCACCATCCACTCTGCACCCTTCCCTTGACCCCCAGCCCTGCCAACCCCCGCCCCCTTCACTTCTGGCAACATCGTTTCAGGGTCAGCATTCGCTGCATCATTTTGCCCTTTGTTATTTTTGTTTTCTTCTGCCCATTCATCCACTGTCTTCCATATGCTGCATGTACAGGTGAAATCATCAATACTTGTCTGTATATTTTTTTAAGATTTATTTATTTATGCACACAAGCACTGGGGTACAGGCCAGAGGTATGGGGTGGTGAGAGGGTCCACCAGAGACAGAGTGGGGAGCAGAACAGGCAGACTGACCAACACACTGCTGAGGGGAGCAGCGGTGACAGGTCTGCTGTGCCACGTGGGCCCCCTCTCTGGCCGGCAGCAGGGATCGAACTTGTGCTGCAGTGGCTGCGGTTTGCTTCATAGTGCGTTGCTTAACCCACTGCACCACCAGGGAGGCCCACTTGTCTGTATATTTTTGACTTATTTCACACTGCACAATCCCCTTGGATTCCTTCCGTTTCGCAGCAAATGGCCGAACCTCATCGCTCCTGACAGCTGAGTGTCCTGTGTGTTGGCCACATCTCCTCTCGCCAGTCTTAAGAGGGCTTCTCGCACTTCCTTAGCTCAGCCGCTGTGAATCGTGCTTCAGTAAGCAGCGCGGTGCACGCAGTGCTTTGAGCGGGTGGCTTCGCCTTCTTCGGAGCGACACCCAGAACTGGCACTCCTGGATTACATGCTAGGTCTGGTTTGGTTTTCAAGGGGGCCCATACTAGTTTCCAGTGACTGTACCAGCCGCTGCTGCTGCCTACGCTGTCGGAGGTCCCTGCCCCCCGAGACACAGGCTCCCTGCCTCCTCGCCCACGCAGGCTGCTAACAGCCTCCGCAGGGGAGCCCTCCTCCAGGTGTGAGATGGTATCTCGCTGCGGTTTTGACTTTCGTTTCCCTGGTAGAAGTAACGTTAAACGTTCTCCCAGACGTCTGTTGGCCACCTGTCCATCCTCTTTGGAAAAGTGTCTGCACCCCTCAGAGCACTTGGTGCCCCTGTGGAGTCAACCAGACTTCCTCTCCCTTCAACGGAGAGACGTGGTAGTTTCCTCGGAATAGGCTCACTGTCAAAGCCCAGCCTAGCAAGAAGACCCGAACCAGGCCTCTGTCTCCCTGAGGCCTAATCTTTCTTAATTTAAGGTCTCCTGGCCAAGTTAGGCCATAATGTCAACTTCAAAAACTTTCCTATCTCCCTTCCTATATAGAAATGTGGGCCCCTCCATGTATATAACTTACTTTATAAGGCGATCTTTGAAAATCTCCACATCTGCATAAACATCCCATCTGGCCCCTGTCCACAAGCCAGCTTCTCGTCTGCTAGGGAACTCGTCTGAGTCTGAATGCACACCTGTGGTCGGGCATGAGTCAGGGACCACGGCATGACCCTTCTCCTGGGGTTAGTTTTTTTTTTTTTAAAGATTTATTTATCGGGCCTCCCTGGTGGCGCAGTGGGTTAAGCAACGCACTGTGAAGCAAACCACAGCCACTGAAGCACGAGTTCGATCCCTGCCTCCGACCAGGGAGGGGACCCACATGGCATAGCAGACCTCTCCTGCTGTGCCCGCTGCTCCCCTCAGCAGTGTGCTTCTGTTGATCTGCCCGTTCTGCTCCCCGCTCTCTGTGGTGAGTCCTCTCACTCCCCACACCTCTGGCCTGTACCCCAGTGCTTGTATGCATAAGTAAATAAATCTTTTTTTATTATTATTTATTTATGCATACAAGCACTGGGGTACAGGCCAGAGTTGCAGGAGGTGAGAGGATTCACCAGAGACAGAGTGGGGAGCAGAACAGGCAGATCAACAGAATCGCACTGCTGAGGGGAGCAGCAGGGAGGCAGGAGAGGTCTGCTGCGCCCTGTGGGTCCGCTCCCTGGTGGGGATCGAACTCATGCTGCATTGGCTGCGGCTGCTTCACAGTGCTGAGACTTAACCTCATGTGCCACCAGGGAGCCCCCTAACAGATGAGTTTAGTGCACTGTATACATTCATTGGAGCCATGGCAATGGGTTGCTTAATGCTTGACAAGATATTTTTGTTTCTTCTGAGGATGCTGATAACATCAGTGCCCTATAACTCCCATGCCATTTCAAAGTGGCAACTCAGAAGAGAGCAACTTTCCAGGAATTTCATTGATAAGTCAGCTGTGACAGCCCGAAACGGACGGGCCTTCCCAGACCTGAGAATGAAGAAACCTCCCCATGCCCTGCATTCCTTCCTTGCCTGCATAATCGTTTTCAGCGCCTCTTGGGAGATGATTATTTTAGACCTCTAATTGCTCTTCTCCCAAGGCAGCACTACTCACCGGGAAAATCTTCCTTTGTGGCATCAAGCCCATGTTCAGAGTCCGGTTTTCTGAGTGTCAAGGGATGTGACCTTCTTAAGTGGGTAACACACGTATGAGTACTAAACACAAAACCGGCCAAGTACTGCTGTATGCCCTTCAGATGGTGCGCTGACTGCACGCGGGACACCGCTCACCACCGGTGCCGGTGCCGGTGGTCCGGGTGATTTCTTGGGTTGTCATCCATGAAACCCTCCAAGTCAGCCATTGCATCGGCCAGTGAGTTCTACAGCAAAGACTTTCCCAACCAACCAAACCCACAACTGGCATAAAGGGGGCCACAGAGTCGGGGAGGGGAGCTGTCTAGAGGCCGGTACAAGAATCCCAGCTCAACCTCATTATACCAACAAACACTGCCTCCCGTGGGCACCTACTTAAAAGGTCTGGGAGCCGACCTGGAGATGAACATCCTTCCACATCAGAGACAACTGCGTCCCGGACATGGAAACCTTCATCCCAGGGACACCGTGGCTGTCTTCACTAGGGCATACGTGGACATGGACGTGGCTTTTCTCCCCTTGAGATGGAGGATTCTGTCATGGAGCTCACTGTCTGGGTGTGTGAGCTGCTGAAGCACCCTACACACCCACGTCTAAAGGGAACTCTCAGGAAGCTACTATGACACTGGCCAGTCTGAAAACTAATAAAATTTTGCTTTCCAGGGGGCACCTGCCTCAGAGCGGTCACCCCCCAGCAGAGGGACACCCACTGCCCAGTGCCTTCTACTAACCCTGCAGCTTTCAGACCTCCCACCCACGCTCACCACCAGTACACAGGGCCCCCTCCTCCCGCACTGCTGCCGGCAGGGCGGTTTCCCGTGAGGTGTGGTTTCGGCATGAGGCGACGTCCACTGCTGTTTTGATTCGTATGTGTCTAACAGCAAGAGCTGGTCGACATGGCTTCGTGTGCCTGTGGCCAACTCGAGGGGTTCTTTGGAGAAGCGTTGATTCAGATCCCCTGCCCATTTTTCACATGGGTTGTTTGGTTCTCTGATGGTCGGGTTCTGAGTTGTGTGTATAGTTCCGTATTAACCCCTGTTGGACAACCCTGAGCACACACCTCCTCTCATTTGGTAGAAGGTCTCTTCGTTTTTTGGTTTTTTTTAAAGATTATTTATCCATACACGAGCTGGGGTACAGGTCGGAGTCCAGGGAGGTGAGAGGATTCACCAGAGACAGAGTGGGGAGCAGAACAGACAGATTGACCGAAACCCACTGCTGAGGGGAGCAGCGGGCGAGGCAGGAGAGGTCTGCTGTGCCCTGTGGGTCCCCTCCCTGGCCGGAGGCAGGGATCGAACTTGTGCTGCAGTGGCTGCGGGTTACTTCTTACTGCGTTGCTCAACCCACTGCGCCACCAGGGAGGCCCAGGTCTCTTCGCTTTGATGCAAGTTTCTTCTGCTGTGCAGAAGCCGTTTAGTTCGACGTAGTCTCTTCGTTTTTGCTTTTGCTTCCCTTGCCGTTGGAGTCGAGCCCCCAGCACAGGTCTGCGGCCAGCGTCAAGGAGCGCGTTGTCTGTTCTCTGCTCTGCATTTACGGTTTCAGGTTTCCCATTCCAGTCTTCAGTCCAGTCCGAACTATTTCTGGGCGGAGTTACATGGTGGTCGAAGCTCCTCCTCTGACAGGGGTTTGTCTAAGCTAGTGTTTACGTATTATAAACGTTCCACTTTAATTAAAAAGTGGACACGAAATGCAAAAACATAAAAACAAAGAGGGGACGGATGAAACAGCAACAAAAAACAAGGCCTCACTGTCCACAGATACATTCGAGGAAGTTCTAAGCACCAACGTGAGAGAAAAATTCCAAAGGCTTCCAAGAAGAGAGAAGATAAATGAGCTTTGGGAGAACGAGAGCCAGCGAGCCAGCCACCTCACAGTGACACCGTGCTGCAGGAAGACGCACAGGCTGTCACCCACCCCGCCCTGGGATCGCCTCCCTGGATCCAGCCAGTCGCCCCCAGTGCACCCAGACCGGGCCACCTCTGCCCCGAAAGCGCCATCTCGCCCATCCACCTGAGCCTGCTCGTCCAGTTGCCGCCCCACCCCGTGTGGTGTCTCACCGCTGGCGCTCTCCCCACCTCCCTCCAAAGCCCTCACGCCAAGCTCAAGGGCCACCTCCTCCCAGATGCTTCTCCAGTGTGTCAGTTAGGCAGAGGCTCCCCTTTCTTCCTCCCCACCGCTCCCAGCCTGGGTTCTCTTCCGTGGCCTCCTTCCCGCTCTGCCAAGGCAGTGCAGCCTCCAGGCACTCAGCCCAGCTGGGACCGAAGCTCTGCCCTCGCCTGCCAGGCGACCGTGGCCACGCCACTCCACCGCCAGCCTGCCCCTCCCCCGTGGCCAGGGTCCCGGGGCAGCTGTCAGCAGGAGCCCACGTTTGTCACGCCTGACCCGTGGGGCCCCTCGGCCTGGCTGTCTGCAGGAGACATGCGCGCAGAGGTGTCACCAGCCGCTGGGGCCCCTGCGCCGGCCGAGTGTCGGCAAGCTCCAGGCCCTGAGCTCCTGCTACACCTACTCACGGACGCGCTTCAGTTAAGTCACTTTCAAACACGTGGCTTAAGGATAAAGCACAAACCTGTTGAAGAGGTCTGTCTCGTTTCTGGAGAAAAACGCCAGCCCCGCACCAAGTACCAAGAAACCCAGCCAGGGGACGCCCAGAGGCCTGAGCCCCCCTGGGCAGTGCCGGGGCTCACCCGCCTTCTGGAGCTGGGACTCAGTGGAGGAGGCAGCCAGCCAGGGTAGCAGCACCGCAGCCCGTCCCGGAGCCGAGGCTTCAAACCAAGCCTCTGGAACCTTCTTGGCCCTCTGCGCTGAGCCCCTAGCCAGGCCCAGATGTGACAGGATGGCGGCCGGGGGCCGGGGCGGGCGCAGATTCAAGTCCCACCTGCACCCTTCCTCGCTGCGTGTGGGTCCAGGGAGGGTGCACCTGGAGGGCGCACCTGGAGGCGGGCAGCCTGCCCAGGCACTCAGGTCTCGAGTGGGCACTAGGCCACTAAGTGCCTTCACTGCCAGCGGCACCCGAAGGAGAGACCTCTGAGCCGGGCCTGAGCCAGTCCACGGACAGAGGCGCTGGGGCTGCAGGGCTGGCAGGGAGGCGGAGGCCGCTGGGGCCCCACCCAGCACCCCCACACGTGGATGCGAGCATCAACCAGCCAGCCCCAGGGGCTCTGTTAGGCCTAGGGGCACCCTCCGCTGGGGTACTGTGGGGTCAGAGAGCTCAGGCCTTCCCGCCCTCCCGCCAGTGGTGTGGTGCTGGGCCCTGCGGTGCCGTGCCTTCCTAGGTAGGCGTGCGCAAGCGGGCGTGCCTGGGTTTGGACACCGGTGTATAGAGGCGGCGTCAGGAGGCTGCCAGCAGCAGCGGGAGTAGCAGAAGCAGCGAAGCAGCGAGAGGGTGAGGTGCGCCGGGCTGGGAGGCCTGAGAGGCCTGCCAGCCCCCCAGCCCCCGGCCCCCCCGCCTGCCGTGTACCTGGTCACCTCTGTAATAAAAGCATAAAAGCCACCGAGGGCTCCAGGACTCCTTCCTGTACCCCGTCTGCCAGAACCATCCCGAACCTGCCCAGTGCCCTTCCTGGCGCTACAGTATAAAGGCTTGAAGAGGACTCCCCAGAACCAGCAGAGCGGGAAAGCGGCTCCATGGCAGAGTGGCGCCTATGGTGTGACTCCACAAAGGCCGCTCTCGGGGTCTGTCTTGGCTCAACATACTTGCCTTTTGGGGGGGGTCCTTGTTCGTGCCTGCCCCAGAGGCTGTGGTCGAGGGCCGGAGCCAGCCCAGCCACCGGCTTCCAGCGTCTCTTCTCTGGGCCTCTGCCCTCATGCTGAGGGCGTCCCCCCAAACTCCAAAGGGGCGGGCACCCCGTGCTCACTCTCCAGGGCACCCTCACCACTGTGAGCGGCCCGTGGCCTCCGTGCTCGCAGCAACGGGCTGCGCCTCACGAGCAGAAGCCGACGGACAGACGGACAGACACTGAAACGCGGCGCCGCAAGAGACGCAGGACGGACCAAGGCCGTGGTGATAAAACGCGCCAGGAGCCGTGGCAGAGACGCCTGTGCGCTGGCCGCAGAAGGCTCCAGCCGCCCCCTGTGCTCGGTGCTGCTGCGGCCGCTGGGCCTGCGGCTCCTGGGCCTGCGGGTGCGGTCCTGCTCCGGGAGTGCGCGCGCGCGTCGTGAGTGCAGTGCGTCGTGAGTGAGTGCGCTGGAGAAGGCTGTGGATGCTCCGGAGCCCTCGCGGGAAGGGGGCTGCAGGGCAAGGCTTTTATTTTCTGCTTCTGCCCTGTTGGTCTCACGAGCATGGATTGTTTAAAGGCATCAAAGAATCTAATTTAGGGCCTCCTTGGTCGCATGGGGGGTTAAAGTCTCAGCGCTGTGAAGCACCCGCAGCCACTGCAGCACCAGTTCGATCCCTGCCGAGGGGGGGACCCACGGCAGACCTCTCTGTCTCCCCGCTGCTCCCCTCAGCGGTGGATTTCAGTGGATCCGCCTGTTCTGTTCCCCACTCTGTCTCGGGGGAGTCCTCTCACCCCCCGACCTCTGGCCTGCACCCAAGTTCTTGTTGTATAAATAAATTAAATTTTATTTTTGTTAAAGATTTATTTACTGATGCATACAAGAGCTGGGGTACAGGCCAGAGTCGCGGGAGGTGAGGGGACTCACCATAGACAGATCGGGGAGCAGAAGAGGCAGATGGACTGAAACCCACTGCTGAGGGGAGCAGTGGGGAGGCAGGAGAGGTCTGCTGCGCCCTGTGGGTCCCCTCCCTGGCCGGGGATCGAACTCGCGCTGCAGTGCCGTGGCTGCTTCACAGTGCAGTGCTCAACCCGTTGCGCCACCAGGGAGACCCTAAATTAAATTTTAAAGGCACCTAATTTAACACGTTCGGGTCAATGGACCTGGGGGAGGGGTGGCATCCCCGGGCTCCAGCTCCCCCAGGACCCCGGGGCCTCACCCACGTTGGGACCCCACGCCGCTCCGCACGGGGATGTGCTGCAGCCAAAGGGCAGCACGAGGGTGCGGTGGGGAGGGCGTGACCCTCTCCGGCCCCCTTCGCCCTTCCCCAGAGGGCCCAGAAGGCACAGGTCAGAAGTGTGCTTTTGAGCTTGTTTTACCCGCTTTCAGTTGCTGCTTCTGGCTTATTCTGACCCAAACTCAGCAGCGGAGGCATATGGGTTCCATAAAGGGCCATTTTCACAAGACCTGCCCAACTGTGAATGAAAATTGTTCCATTATCAAACACGATCCTACTGGTCACTAACTACTGGTCACTAACTACTGACCCAATCAACCAGTGCAAAGACACGTATGCACAGATCCTGTTGTGCTGGGAGCGGGACACCGACAGGCCCTTCCTGGCCACGATAAGCCTCAGCTGATGTTCGGGCCCCACACTCCGGAGGCACCAGCCAGGGCGGGCTGGGGAGGGAGCTGCTCTGTTCTGCTGATGCAGAGGGCTGATGGCCTGCTAGGGAGGCCAGGAGGAGGGCGGGGCTGGGAGGCATGGGTTGGGCCTCCCTGGACAGGACAGGGGATTCCAGAGCAGGAAGAAGAGGAAGAGATCCCCAGGGAGGGCACCAGCTGGGCAGGGCCTCCAGTGGTGGGGAGGGGGCAGGTCGCTGAGCTCCCAGGCAGGGCAACCCAAGGGGCTCTGGGTGGTTGGGGCCGTGTGGGAGGGAGGTGGCCAGGCCTCTTGTTGGCCTGCCAGAGGAGCTGCTGGAGCACTAGAGGCTTGAGAGCAGAGACATTCTGCTCCAGGCCCTGCACACAGAGCTTCTGACTAATGGGCCGGGACTACCTCTTGTTCTGGCTTACTCACCCCCAGGCCTGGTGCTAGCTCACTCAGCCACACCTGCCTCCTGCCCCTGACTCACTGCGCCCCATCCGCCTGCCCCAGGGAGGAGCCCACAAGGCCCACGCCGAGGGGAGGAGGGAGGACCCTCACGTCCCATGTGCAGGTCACAAGGTCCAGCCCCAGGGGGGGTCTCTGGCCGTCTTGGGCCAGGCCTCTGTCCTGTAGCCCTCGGTGGCCTTCGACCCCTTCACGCTGCCACACCTTTGCTCTGGCCACTCCCCCACCTGGACGCCCTTGCAGAGGCCAGGCAACAGTCCTACCCACCCCTCTCAGGCTGCCAGCTTGGTGAAGCCTCCCCAGACGCCTCCCCTGGTGTCACTTGTTGTCTGAACCAGTCAGCTCATCTCTGTGTCCGTGGTGCCAACCAACCCCAGCACTCCTCGTGTCTAGGTGCCAGCTGGCTGCACCCAGGGTCTTGGCCTGTCTCCCATCAGTGAGGTGGATGCTGGGTCAGCAGCCGGGCCTGTCCTTCAGGAGTGACCTGATACACACTTCGGGACCACGAGGCCCACCCACTAGCAGCGCTGGGGGAGACACAGGCCCAGGGGCTGCAGCTCGAGAGCGGGAGGGGATGAGCTCTCCCTCTGGGACGACCCAGGCACCTTGCCCTCCAGAGGACGGGATGGCGGTGGCTGTGGAGACACTGAGGCGGCGAGGAGCAGGCCCTGGCCTTGGGCAAACCAGAAAGGAACACAGGGGCAGGCCCGGGGCCCGAGGAGAGCAGCAGGCCCCAACTGGAGGGGACTGCAGGCCACCACCAGGAGCACTTAACCAGCAGACCGACCACAAAGCCAGGTGATCGATGAGCTGGCCTTCTCGGCTGCCTTGGTCTCCACCCAGTGCCTCTCCCGTGGGGAAAACGCGGGGCCTGCTCTAGCATAACGAAGCAGAGGGTCAGGGTCCCCAAGCCAGGCTCACTCGTAACTGGTCACACATGTGCCAGGCCCCAGGGGGACAGATAAAAATGTAATCATTACGAGCCTCCCTGTTGGTGCAAGGGGTTGAGCACCGCACTGTGAAGCACCCGCCGCCACTGCAGCGTGAGTTCGATCCCCGGCCAGGGAGGGGACCCACAGGGCGCAGCAGACCTCTCCTGCCTCCCCACTGCTCCCCTCAGCAGTGTGTTTCAGTCAGTCTGCCTGCTCTGCTCCCCGCTCTGTCTCTGGTGAGTGCTCTCACCTCCTGCGCCTCCAGCCTGTGCCCCAGTTCTTGTGTGCATAAATAAATAAAGCTTAAAAAAAGTTATCATTACCACAACACACAAACAAATAATGTAGGATGCACGTTGTGTGAGACAGGCCCGGCCCAAGAGCGCACACGCTGAGGGACTCGCTCTCACGAGTGCAGAGTCGCAAGGGAATCCCAAGAGTCAAAATGGCGGTTCCCCTGGCAAAGGCTTCTGGGGCTGAAAGCAGCCGTCATTTGATCTGGGAGGAGCACAGTGTGGACAAATGGAATCGTCATCGCTCACGTGCGGTCTGACGCGGCAGTGCAACTACACTAATAGGACAACAGCATGCCACTCGCGAGTGCTAGTGGTAGCTCCCCATTTCCAGCTCTTCCATGCTGGCGGGCAGGGCTGTCTCCACTGCGGTGGCCCCAGTGATAAGCACAGGCAGCTGGGGGCCTAGACCCAGCTGGCCACTGCCCCCACTCATCCTCACGAGGGCTAGCCCTTAGCAACATCTCCAGTTGATGACCATGAAAACTGGTCCAGTGGCAGCAGGCTTGTCTGACGCCAGAGCTCTTCCAGGAAGCTGTGTCACCAGCCAGGCTCTGGGAGGGGAAGCAGAGATGTGAGTCAGAGTCCGCAGGGATGCTGAGCTCCCTGTGAGCACCGTGGCACAGCTGCTAGGCCGTGAGGGGCCAGGGAGGGAGAGTGACCTTCTGCAGCGGGAGGTGAGGTTGGGTCGAGTCACAGAATGGATGCAGAGGGAGGACAGCGTCCAGGTAGAAGAAACAGCAGGTGCAGAGGCCCAGGCCAGTGGGATGTGTGGCTGGAATGGGGAAGCCTGGTTGGGCCGACACAGGGGAGCCCAGGGAGGCTCAGCAGGATGTGCATGAGTGGAACAGCCGTGGGCTGCCACCTGGTTGTGCTGGATTCTGCTGGAATCTTGAGAAACTTTCAGGATGCTTTGCTAAGATGCTATCAAACATGATTTCCTCTTGAGGTCATGTCAGCCACTCCCAGGCTCATGAAAGAGGCTGCAGAGAGGAGCAGCAAGCAGGGCAGAGCTGGCGTCATCCACCTGGACACAGGCCTGAGTGCCACCAGGAATCCAGGTCATCAGGTGGCCCCTCCAGAGACCCTCTCAGCTGCGATGGCTGCTGAGGCACTGGCACTTCCTCCACGTGGCCCGAGGGACAGCAAGTACTTGCAGGAAGCCAGGCAGGGTCGAGGGCGCACGTAGACGAGCATCCATCTCAGGTTCAGCACTGTGTGCCTTCCACAGGGACCGTGGGGCGGAACAGAGCTCCATTTTCAGGCGAAAAGCTGCTACTACATCAGGGGAACGTCTTACATCAATGACATCTTAGACATAAGGACACACATACATCACACGTAAGAAATCAAGTTAATGTATTATCCTAATGTTTCATTTAAATTATATTGTGATAAGGATGGGGCGGGAAGGAAGGAGGAAGTGAAAATATAAGTATTATTCATAGTTGGGAGTCAATAAATATTCTTTAATGTATAAACTTACCACAAGGACAGAGCTACAAAATTTCGAAAGTATCTGAAATTAAAAAAAGACACTTGCACCCAAATAAGGCAGATAGTTTACAACCTACAGAAATAGAAAGCACAAAATAAGATGACTTCTTTGAGACTAAGAATTGTCCTATTGTTATATGCAAATAGGTGAATGCAAATCGGAAACGCCTGTCAGGTGGAGCATTGTTAAATTCTAAGCTGGAAGGAAATACTCACTCCTCAAACAAGAAGGGTCAAAGGGCATGAAAACAAAATATGGTACAAAGGGCCTCCCTGGTGGTGCAAGGACTTAGGGCGCACCATTATGAAGCATCCGCAGCCACTGCAGTATGAGTTCAATCCCCGGCCAGGGAGCTGACCCCCAGGGCACAGCAGACCTTTCCTGTCTCCCCGTGGGTTTCAGTGGATCTGCCTGTTCTGCTCCCCACTCTGTCTCTGGTGACTCCTCTCATCCCCTGCACCTCTGGCCTGCACCCGTTATTGTATGCATAAATAAATAAATTTTTTAAAAAGATAAAATAAAAGACGGTACAAGGAGTAACAGGTAAACAGGAACAAAAAGTAGGGGTCAAATTCAAGGCAAATATTCAATGAAGAACACCATAATGATAATAAATGCAAGTCACAACAAAGATATCACATCCTTTCTTTTTACGAAATAATATACCTTGACATTTACATACCAACAATACAGTATACATACTCACACAGCAAAAGAAGTACAAGGAGAGGGCCTTCCTGGTGGTGCAAGGCGTTGAGCACAATTCTGTGAAGCTTCCACAGCACAGCGGTGCGAGTTCGATCCCCGGCCAGGGAGGGGACCCACCTGGGGCAGCAGACCTCTCCTGCCTCGCCCACTGCTCCCCTCAGCAGTGTGTTTCAGTCCATCTGCCTGTTCTGCTCCCTGCTCTGTCTCTGGTGAGTCCTCTCACCTCCCGCGACTCTGGCCTGCACCCAGCTCTTGTATGCATAAATGAATAAATCTTTAAAAAAAAAAAAAAGAAGTACAAGGAGAAAGAGTAAGAGACCTATCAGTATAGGATATTTTAATTCATCTCTCAAAGATAATGTTTACAAAAGCTTAAATAAGATTAGAGAAGGTGTAATTATTACTGAAATGGATTTAACTAATTTATATCGAATTCTGGGCCTCCCTGGTGGTGCAGTGTGTTAAGCAATGCACTATGGAGCAAACCATAGCCACTGCAGCACGAGTTCGATCCATGCCGCTGCGGGCCAGGGAGGGGACCCACATGGCACAGCAGACCTCTCCTGCCTTGCCTGCTGCTCCCCTCGGCAGTGTTCTTCAGTCCATCTGCCTGTTCTGTTCCCCACTCTGTCTCTGGTGGATCCTCTCACCCCCATGCCTCTAGTCTGCACCCCACTCCTTTGTATGCATAAATAAATAAATCTCTAAAAAATTTTATATCAAATTCTACCCTAAAAATAGACTCCACCTGTAGTAGACATCTCAACATTCACAAAGATCAACCACATATTAGTTCACTTATTAAAAACCAATATATTCCCTAAAGTAGATATAAAAGAGACAACATTCTCTAGTTACAGTGCAAGTCAAGTCAGAAACTAACAAAACTACTAAAGATTTTATGATCTACAAAATTTAAAACTCTTAAGTGACTCATGGATCAGAAAGGAAAGCAAGTTGAAATTTCAGAATATCTGGGAATAACATTTATATATGTATATCTGTATATCTGAACCCAAAATAAATAGTTAAAGCAGTACTAAGGGGGAAATTCATAGGTTTATTTATTTTTAAAGATTTATTTTTATTTACTTATGCATACAATAACTGGGGTGCAGGCCAGAGGTGCAGGGGGTGAGAGGAGTCACCAGAGACAGAGTGGGGAGCAGAACAGGCAGATCCACTGAAACCCACTGCTGAGGGGAGCAGCCAGGAGACAGGAGAGGTCTGCTGTGCCCTGCGAGGCAGCTCCCTGGCCAGGGATCGAACTCGTGCTGCAGTGACTGCTGATAACTTGATAGTGCTGACATTTGAACCCCTGTGCCAGCAGGAAGGCCCCATAGGTTTAAAAATATTAATAAGGATGAATAGAAATGAATGACTGACTATATGTCTAACTCAAGAAGGTGAAGGTAAAAATTTTTTTTAAAACAATAGAAACAGAAGGATAAAAATTACTCATAGTTAAAAGATAGTTATAAGATTAATAACTCCTGGGCCCTCCCTGGTGGCGCAGTGGGTTAAGCAACGCACTATGAAGCAAACCGAAGCAAACCACAGCCACCGCAGTACGAGTTCGATCCATGCCGCTGCCGGCCAGGGAGGGGTCCCACATGGCACAGCAGACCTCTCCTGCCTCCCCCACTGCTCCCCTCAGCAGTGTGTTTCAGTTGATCTGCCTGTTCTGCTCCTCACTCTGACTCTGGTGAATCTTCTCACCCACCCCGCACCTCTGGTCTATACCCCAGTGCTTGTGTGCATAAATAGATAAAATCTTTTAAGAAAATTAATAACTCTTGAGAATGTAATGCTCAGCATGGTGGCTCTAGTTAATATTTTATTATATACTTGAAAGTTGCTCCCTTACTCTCAGTACACACACACACACACACACACTGTAACTATGTAACAAGACCAATCTGATAGTTTTATTGTGATAATCATTTTGTAATATGTGTATATATGAAACCCTCCTCTACATTTTAAACTTACACAATTTTATAGGTCAATTATATCTCAATAAAGTTGGAGGGAAGTCAGAGAGGAAAAATTTGTAATGGTTAAAAACAGAACTAATACAAATAAATCCAAATAAAAATTTTTTAATTTTTTTAAATTGTCAATAGTTGATCTAGACAAAAAAAATGGATTAAAATTCAAATACACTTTTAAAAAAAAAGATTTATTTATGCATACAAGGGCTGGGGGACAGGCCAGAGCCATAGGAAGTGAGAGGATTCACCAGAGACAGAGTGGGGAACTGAACAGGCAGATGGACCAAAACACACTGCTGAGGGGAGCAGCGGGCAAGGCAGGAGAGGTCTGCTGCGCCCTGTGGGTCAGCTCCCTGGCCGGCTGGGGATGCTTCACAGTGCGGTGCTCACCCCACTGAGCCACCAGGGAGGTCCCAAATACACTTTTTTAAAAAGGCTACAGGGTAGATTTTTCACTCCAAACTCCTGAGTTCCTTTCAGGGAGAGAGGTCAAAAATGAGAAAAATCAGGACGATTCCATTTCCTATCTTGACTTTGGCAAATCTCCCATGAGATGAGTGCCCTCCCCCGCAGGACTTGCCCCGCTCTAGAAGAATGTTTCCCGAAGCTTTGCTCTGCACAAGTCTCCATGCACTTGCTTATTCTCAGCGCTAAGTACCTGCCGTTTCAGGTAACTACAGGTGCCAATGACTGCCTTGGATGTGAGGAGCCCCTGCCCGCCCCTAGTCAAGGTCAAGGCCCCAGGTCAAGGCCACTCTGAGGCTAGAAGACCCATCCCTGCTTCACAAACGCTGCACGAGGTGACAGGGACTCCCCCGCTCCCCCAACACACCCAGCTCTGCCTCCCCTGCCGTTGAGCTGAAGGTGGGGGACCTGGGACGGTACTGGCCAGCTCCAGGCCCTTTACCAGCCTGGGCCCGGGCTGAAGACCGCCCCGGCCCCGCCTCCGGGAGAAACTTCAGGGCGCCCCCGAGAGCCCTGGGGACCCCAGGGAAGGCTTCCTGGGGGAGGTCACGTGTGCTGCGACTTAGAGGCGCTGGCCTCACAAAGGGGGGTCACGGGGAAGAAGAGAGGGCACGTAGCTAACCTAACGCTCCCCCAAAGCCACCCACCACACCCTCGGAGACCCGAGTCAGCAGAGCGGGAGGGACAAGAACAGCATGCCCGACGCCGGCGGCCTCCGCGGACACAGCGTCACAGACATTCCTAGAAATCGGTCTTTTGGTCACGTGGACACCCCTGGAATCGTTCCTCCTCGAGGTGTCCTGGGTACCCCGGCCTTCGCGCGTCCGAGACGCCCTCTGCCGCCCCCTGCCGGCTGCTCGGCCCGCCGCTCACAACTCGGCGTAGCGGGCCCGGAACCCGCGGGCTCGGCGCCCTGGCGCGCGGGGATTGGCTGCCCGGAGTCAGGTGACCTCGCCCGGCCCAACCAGCGGGGAGGCTGAAGTCGCCGCGCGCGTCGTCCCCCCGACCCGCGCTGGTCCCGCAGGTCCGCGCTGCGTCCCCACGCAGGTCGGCGGGAAGCTAAAAACGCACCTCCTGGGCAGCGCTAGGCGAGTACCCGAGCCCTGCGCCCCACCCCGGCCGCCTGCTTGCGCCGCGGTCCCCCTGCCACCTGCCTCTCCTGCCGGCACCCTCTGCTTAGCCCTTTTCCTCCCTGCCCCTCTAGTCCGCGTCCTTACGCGCCCCGCTGGCACTGGCTTAGGGTGCCCCTGGGACTTTCTGCAGACCCTGCGTCTCTTCCGTTTCCCGGCATCGACCAACCTGCCCTGGGCAGCCCTCTGCTCAGCTCCACCCGCTGACCTCCAACTCTACAGCCCCAGCAGAGCCTGGGCGCGGTAGCGCTCCCGTGCGTTGAGCCTGGGACAGGGAAGATGGCTAAGGACAGGTTCACTTCCGTGACAGCCCTAGGAGCGAGGCGCCGGACCCCCCTTTTTCTGGGGAGTCAGGGAGTGCTGGTCCCCAGTTCCTCAGTCCTACTGCAGGATAGGGAGTTGGGACAGTCCCTTGCCAGGCAGTGCTGGCCTGGGGGGAGGTCCCGGGAAGGGAGAGCCAGGACTGGAAAGGAAAGGGGTGGGGAGGCAAGTACCTGGGACAGACCCAGCCTCTCGAAAGTCAGAGACTGAATGGCCACCTCCAAGGCCCTGCAGAGCCTTCTCTCACTGCGCCTTAGCTCTTGTCTGCACCCCACTCCAAGCTACGCCCACCCAGGTCAGTCCCCAGGTGGAGCAAGAGCCCTGGGCCTTTGCACATGCTGCTCCCCCCTGCTTCTGCCTGCCCAGTGTTCACTGCCCAGACTCCACGTCCCACTCAGCTGTGACCTGCTACTCCCTGAGGCCCATAGGTGCTGAGACCTGAATCAAACCCGGGCCTCCTCCTGACATCGTGACTGCCTTCCGCGGACAGCTCATCCATGGCTTGCAAAGCAGCATGGTTTGCGTAGAGAGCCCTGAGCTACGACGCTGAACCCCTCTGCCCGGACTGCAAGGTCAGACACGAGGAAAAGGCCTTTGGGTTTCACAGGAGACAGGGTGACAGTAACACTCCAGGCTCTCAGATTAGCAACATCTGATCATGAAAATAATGTCTTCCGGACTGGAGGCCTGCTGCTCTGCCTGCACAACCTCCCATCTCCCCGGCTTCGGCCAAGAGAGCCTGTGTCCTCTCAAGTCTGAACTCAGACGGGCTCCTCCGAGTCCTGTGTGACCCCGGGCATGTGTCGTCACCCTCTGGTTCCCCTTTTCCTTTCTTGTCTCTTTTTAATTTTAATAAAATTAATAACAGGTACACATTTTTAAAAGGCAAATAGAACTAAAGAGAAATAGTCCCCTGCTCCACTCTGCCCCACCTGGGGTTCTTCTAGATGTTTCTTTTGATGCTTACTTTCATGTGTAAATGTTTTTGATCTTTTTTTTTTTAATTTGTGCATCCAAGAACTGGGGTACAGGCCAGAGGTGTTGGGAGGGTGAGAGGATTCACCAGACAGAGTGGGTCGCAGAACAAGAAGATTGACTGAAATCCACTGCTGAGGGGAGCAGAGGGGAGACAGGAGAGTCTGCTGCGCCCTGTGGGTCAGCATTCTGGCCAGGGATACAACATGAGTGCTGCAGCGGCTGCCAATAGCTTCATTATGCTGAGACTTAACCCCTGCACCACCAGGGTGGCCCCAATGTGAATGACAGGTTTACCCTAACAGCTACCAACCTTTCACTCTCAAATACAGGACGGCTTAGCTCTGTTAAACCCCAAACACTGTGTGTTTCCCATCCCAGCTCTTCCCATGTGGCCATGACTCACTTGGTCTTTGTCATCTAACCTGCTGGGTTTGAGGATGAAGTGACCTCCTGGAGCCTAGGAGCACCGTGCACAGAGCCTGGCATGCAGCAGGTGCTTAATCAGTGCAACTATTCAGTGGTAAGTTTCCTCTGAATGGCTCGAGGATATTTTAAATGTTTTCACTCTGAGCAGCTTCAAACACCCACAAAAGGAGAGAGTCAATAGTCTGATGAGCCCAGGGCCTCCCCCACTGGCTCCCACATGTTAGCCCACAGGCTGCCGGGCAGCCACCTCACATACGTTAAGGTTTTCCTTCCACTGTTTGGTTCCAATGTAAGTAAAAATGTAACCTCTATATTCCCCTCCATTTGTTGGGTAAATGATAATATATATAATAATCAAGTGTGTTAAGTAAACTTTTAAAAAATATTGGTTATTGGTCCTCCCTGGTGGTACAAGGGGTTAAGTCTCATCACTATGAAGCATACGCAGTCACTGAACATGAGTTCGATCCCCGGCTGAGGAGGAGACCCACAGGGCGCAGCTGACCTCTTCTGTCTCCCCGCTGTTCTCCTCAGCAGTGGGTTTCAGTCAATTTGCTTATTCTGCCCCACTCTGTCTCTAGTGAATCCTCTCACCCCCCCCCATCCTGCACCTCTGACTTACACTCCAGTTCTTGAATGCATACATAATTTTTTTAAAAATATTGGTTATATCGCACATGTCTATTGGGGGAAATTGGAAAAATGCACACACATTCTAGGTAAGGACCATGTTGCAGGAATATGTGGAGACTGACAGAGAGAAATAAATCTTTCCCTGCATATCATTTGATGACACACGTATTAGCCTGAGTTCACCCTGTCTAAAAAGTACAGCTCAGTGGTGATCATTCTACTCACAGCATTGCACTACCATCATCACCACTGATTATGAGCATTTTCAACTCACTAACAAGCCCCTCAGTCCATTGATCTGCTTCCTGTCTCTGAACTTGCCAGTTCTGGACAGTTTGCATAAGTGGAACCCTACAGGATGTGGCCTTTGATGCTGGTTCCTCTCCTTGAGCATCATGTTCCAAGGCTCACCTGTATTTGAGCATATTTCAGCATTCTGTTCCTTTTCATGACCAAGTAATATTCCGTTACAATTATACATGATTTAGGTTGGTTTTTTTTTGTTTTTGTTTTTGGGTTGTTTTTTTTTACTTTTTTGTTTTAGTTTTATTGCATGCTCCATGGTGTCCAGCACAGCTGTCCCGTGGAGGGAGAAGAGCACAGCTGCTTTTCATCACTCAGGGGAATGCTTCCTTAGTCAATGTTCTCCAAACCCTTTGACACACAGTGACGATCAACTCCAGGGATGCAGATGCGCTTATCTCTTCCTGTCAGACTCTGCTGATAGGACTAACAGGCCACCCTTTGTTCGGTGCACCTGTGGACAGGCACTGTGCCCACTGGATGCATGCCCAGGGTGGTGATCTTGGAGTGAATCTCTGACCACATCGTGCCATGGTTAGCAGATCTAATCTTTCCTCCAGACTCCTTAAAGGGGACTGGCTCTGGTTCCTTCTCCTACATATGCTTTTTAAGCTACTTTTAACAGTAACAACAACCAAATATTTATATATATTAGGAAAGCAACATACATCTTTGCAGACTCTGGCGTGCCAGTTCTGGGAAGCAGGGTCAGTGTGGTGCCACCCCTGCCTCCGGCCCCCACCACCCCTGGCACAGAATAACTGCCCTGTGACAGCTTGTCAAAAGCATGACGTGACAAATATATACGTACATAACTCCCATCGCAGCTACTGTTTCCATTTCTGCGTCTTTTGGGTCTTCCGTCTGCGCATGCGTGTCACTGCAGCGGTGGCGTCCGGGTGCCTGCAAGGTTTTGTAACCAGCCTTCTCGGAGCCACAGAAAGGACCCGCCTTTCTAGACATTGATTTTCCACTCTTGTTGCCCTTCAGGGTACACAGACACATGGTCATACCTCCATTTCATCCGTTTTTCCCATCACAAGACACCGAGGTTCTAATTTGGGGCAACTGTAAACGAGCCTAATTGTTACCCTGGAAAAAGTCCTGAGTAGAATTTCTGGGGCAAAAAAAAGCAGGTGCATTTTTAGCCTGACACACGCAGGCTAGAAGGTACAGCCCGTTGGGACCACGCTGGTATGTGTGGTCCACCCTTAATCAAACGTCATTAAGAAGCACGAGACTAGTGTTAAGTGAAAAAAGCAAAGTGGGGCCTCCCTGGTGGTGCAGGGGTTAGAGTCTTGCTGCTATCAAGCTGTGGCCAGCCACTGTGGCCTGAGGTCGATCCCTAGCCAGGGAGCTGACCCACAGGGCGCAGCAGACCTCTCCTGTCTCCCCGCTGCTCCCCTCAGCAGTGGATTTCAGTGGATCTACCTGTTCTACTCCCCACTCTGTCTTGGGGGAGTCCTCTCACCCCTGCACCTCTGGTCTACCTCGACACAAATACAAGAATATATAGCTATGGAACTTCTCCATAAGTATGTAATTTTGTCTTTTTCTCCTAAAAAAAAAAAAAAAGAAAATATATAATGTGCATTTTGCTTTTTAAAATTTTTTATTTATTTTTAAAGATTTATTTATGCATACAAAAACAGAAGGTGTTACAGGGTAATTTTAATATAAAATGGGGTTTTTTTACTGGGTTTTTGTTTGTGCACTAAGAAGATTTTTATCATAAGTTTTAACTTTAGGCACACGTGATAAAAGTTATTAAAGGGTTTTTATTTTATTAAAGAAGGGGAATAAAATAGTGTTGACTCTCTCTAGAAGGGTGACCCAAAACACTGCCGAGGTGTCACTTCCGAAAAGGAGAACTGGGTGGTTGGGAGATGAGAGTGGAGGAAGACAGGCTGCTTGCTGACTGTCCTTTGTGCCTTTGAATTTTGGACTGTGCAACGTGCTAACCAGCTTCCTGGGCAGCGGAGCTGTCTGGAGTAAGGACTGCCCTTGACCAAGAGGCCAATGAGTGCCAGGCAACTAGAGAACTCACAGCTCTTATTAAGATTTATTTATTTATGCATACATGAGCTAGGGTACAGGACACAGGCACAGGAGGTGAGAGGATCCACCAGAGACAGCGTGGGGAGCAGAGCAGGCAGACTAACTGAAACATTGCTGAGGGCAGCAGCGGGTGAGGCAGGAGAGGTCTGCTGCGCCATGTGGGTCCCCTCCCTGGCCAGGGATTGAACTAGCACTGCTGTGCCACGGATGCTTCACAGAGCAGCACTCAACCCACAGCGCCGTGGAGGCCCCAAGCAGGAAATATTTCTGCCCACAGTGGTTTTGAGAACAAGCAAACGCCTGGAACTGTAGGAGGGAGGGACCGGAGCTAACCGGAAGGGACAGACTTCCCGGAGTTAGTGGCACAGGGTCAGGGTGGCACATGGCTCTGTAGTGACCCGCTGGATAGCAGCTGTGGCACAGGAGGCCAGGTGGGCCACAAGCTCGGGGCACGGAGAAAGGAAGGGTGGACAGTGGCTTGCTACAGGTCCGGACCTCGCCTGGGGGCAGTGGGGCTGGTCTGTGCTCTGGAGCAGAATGCTGGGTCAGGAAGAGGCCGGCTAGAGGCTTGGGGCAGTGAACTCTTAGCCCCTCCCCCCCCAGTGGTCCAGCTGTGAGCTGGTGTGGCAGCCTGAGGGTGAGGATGAAGCAGGCAATTTCTGCAAGAGAAAGTCCATCTGAGGAGTCCAACTCCCCACAGAGCAAACTCCAGGCCCAGCTGGCTCCCCCTGTGAATTCTAACACACATTTAAGGAACAAAGAGTTCCGTTCTTGTAGTCAGTCAAAATGAATGTACAAAAAGAGGAAACCACCCGACTCATGCTCGAGGCCATCACGCCCTCCACATAGCACCTGATAAGGGGAGGGAGGCAGAGAAGCACCAGCCAGGATCGTTCAGGAAGAATGGCGCAAAATCCTACAAGAGACCCTGGAGCCAGCCATCTGAGGGAGGCTGACCCCACACGGTCCAGCGGGCTTGCCCCAGCTCTGCAAGCTCAGCTCGGAGGGGAGGACCCAGCACCATCGATTGTTTGCAGCACAGAAAAGGAGAAGTTACAATGTCCTCCTCTACTGTTGCTGCAGATAAAACTCAAGATCCATTTATGAGAAAAACTCTCAGCAAGCCAGGGGTGGAGTGTTAGGGGACAGGTCATCTTGAAGGGAGTACACAAACAGGTTTATGGGCTCCAACCCCCACTCCAGACCAGCGATATCCAAGAACCACAAGTCCTATAAGGTCATCACCAAAGAGTGGCTCCCTGGGACCCGAGGGTGGAGTGAGGCAGCCAGGCTGGGTATAAAAGCAGAGAGGTGGGCCTTGGGCTCTCTTCGTTCGGAGCCGTCTTCCTTGGTTTGGCTCGAAGATCTGGTAGGATATTTACGGAGATGTGTCCCTCTCTTCCCTTGTGATATTACTTTATTTCTCCTTCTTTTGTAAATAAAACCCTTTATTAACCTTTGTCATGTGTGCCTGCTGGTGGTGCTTATTATAAATGCCTTTCAGGCGCACGGGTGAGGACCCAGGCAAACCCATTTTTTATTAGGATTGCCCTGTAACAGAAGGTGTTACAGGGTAATTTTAATATAAAATGGGTTTTTTTTTACTGGGTATTTACACACTAAGAAGATTTTTATCATAAGTTTTAACATGTGATAAAAGTTATTAAAGGGTTTTTATTTTATGAAAGAAGGGGAATAAAATAGTAATAATACCAAGGGGAAGAGAGGGATGCAAATTTGCAAATATTTTACTAGATTTTTTGAGCAATGGCGCGTTGAGAGCTGGCTCCGACTTAAGTGAGCTGGCTCCAAAGGAAGAGAGAGCCCAAGGCTCACCTCTCTGGTTTTATAACCAGCCTGGCTGCTGACTCCACCCTCAGGTCCCAGTGATGCACTCTTTGATAATCATCTTATCGGATTTGTGGTTCTGGAGCACTGGTGGTCTGGAGTGGGGGTTGGAGACCATAAACCCACCTGTGTCATCCAGTCAGGACGACCTTCCCCCAACAAAGGGACTTGCTGGCGCTGGGAAAGGGTAGCTGCAGAGGCCCGGGCGTCCCATAAATTCAAGAACTGAGTGTTCTTGCAGAGCGAGTGTCCCCACGGCCAGCATGCTTCAAGCTGCACGTCAAGTCCTGCAGGCAGTAAGGCAGGAACAAGTGACGTATGAAAAGTTGAAAGGAAGAAGCAAATTGTCATTATTTAGAGGTGACTGACCAGCGCAAGGATCAACAGACAAGTTGCTAGGACAGGAGAGGTGGCTGGCTGCAGCTGTTGGGGGGGAAACATCCTAAATAAATTATGCAAATAAGTTTATAAACTCCAGCCCCCACTCCAGACCAACAATATCCAAACACTACAAACCCTGTAAGGTCACCACCGAAAAGTAAATCATTGGAACCCCAAGATAAAGTTAAGCAGCCACACTTAGTATAAAACCAGACATGTGGGCCTTGGGAGTTCTTAGTTTAAGGCCAGCTCTCAGCCAAAAAAACTAGTAGGACACATTTACACATTTATCTCTCTTCTCCCTAGTTATTCATTTCTTTATTTCCCCTTCTTTTGTAAATAAATCCTTTATTAACCTTTGTTGATGTGCCTGCGGTTAAAGCTTATTATAAGTGCCTTTCAAGTGTGCAGGTGATGACCCAGTCAGGCAAACCCATTTTCTAGCAGGGTTGCCCTGTAACATAGCTACTCAGCAGGCAAATCCCTGCACACCAACAGCTCCAGCTTCTAGCAGTTAGAACATAAAGTAAGAAAAAAACATTTGCAATAACACCAAACATCGATCAGTCTTTAGAAAAAAATAATAGGGGCCTCCCTGGTGGCCAGTGAGTTGAGTGCCGCTCTGTGAAGCATCCACTGCACAGTAGCAAGCTTTCAATCCTTGCCCCCGGCCAGGGAGGGGACCCACCTGGGGCAGCAGACCTCTCCTGCCTCACCCGCTGCTCCCCTCAGCAGTGTGCTTCAGTCAGTCTGCCTGTCCTGCTCTCCACTCTGTCTCTGGTGAATCCTCTCACCTTCTGTTACAGGGCAACCTTAATATAAAATGGGTTCCCCACACTGGGTTCTCCACCCGCGCGCTCAGAAGACTTTTAAAGTTTTAACTCCAGGTACACGTGGCAAAAGTTATTAGCACGTTTTATTTTATGAAAGAAAGGGGAATAAAATAGTAATAATACTGCTAGGGGGAAAGGTGGTCCTAAATGGATTATGGGTGTGTGGACTCCAACCCCCACTCCAGACCATCAGTGTTCCAGAACCACAAATCCGATAAGATGATTA
>JAGFMF010011747.1:18230258-18247234 GCA_019455555.1 Galemys pyrenaicus
AGTTAAGCAGCCAGGCTGGCTATAAAACCAGAGGTGAGCTTGGGGTCCTTCTTCTTACTGAGGAGCCAGACCCCTTCCTTCGGAGCCATCTCATTCGACTCAGAGCCAGCTCTCAACGCGCCGTTGCTTAGATCTGGTAGAGTATTTGTGGATTTGTATCCTTTTCTTTTTCCTTTGGTGTTATTACTATTTTATTCCCCTTTCTTTCATAAAATAAAACGTGCTAATAACTTTTGCCACGTGTACCTGGAGTTGGGACTTTTAAGTCTTCTGAGCACGCGGGTGGAGAACCCAGTGTGGGGAACCCATTTTATATTAGGGTTGCCCTGTAACACAGCCACTGGGGCAGGGTTCTGGCCCAGCCACTCCAGCTGCTGCACATCAGGCGAGATCCCTCTCCTCTGGGTTTGTTTCCTCCCGAGTGAAACTGTTACAGGGCAACTTTGATATAAAATCATTTGCTTGATTGAGTCTTTACTTGTGTGTTTGAAAAGTTTTTATGTTTCAGTTAGATGTACAACAAAGGTTAATAAAGGGTTTTATTTACAAAAGAAGGGGGAAATAAAGTACTGAATAACACGGAGAAGAGAGGGAGACAAATCCATAAATGTTCTACCAGTTCTTCCGAGCTGGAAGGCACACTGAGAGCTGGCTCCGAATGAAGAGAGCCCCCAAGGTCTGCTTTTATACCCAGCCTGACTGCCTCACTCCACCCTCGGGTCCCAGGGTGATAGCCTTATATATAGCTATCTTCGGTGATGGCCTTATAGGACTTGTGGTTCTTGGATATCACTGGTCTGGAGTGGGGGTTGGAGCCCATAAACCTGTTTGTGTACTCCCTTCAAGATGACCTGTCCCCCTAACAAAACAGGGGGACTGGAGCTCAGGTCCTGGGAATGACCAAGGCACCCCGTACCCCCACAACAGCCCGTGGGAGCCATGTGGATGTCCCTCATCCTGTGTTCCCTGGAGATGGCCGCCACAGGTTGATGCCAGCTGGGCCCTGGCCACCGGCCTGGTGCATGAGTAACAAGGGCCCTGTAGCCCTGATCCCCACCGTTCTGTGCTTAGTGCCTCCTGTACCCCAGTGCTATTCTCCCAGACACCCATCAGACCCCTGCTCACTGGGCAGGGGACACCTGTCTGAAGCCCTGCACCTGGCTTCAGTGCAGCCCTTGCCCACCCAGCTGACCACCCACCTGCCAGCAGATCTTTCTGCATCTCCTGCCTGGGGGAGGGGGAGGCTGGCCCTGCACCCTGCACTCGCCAGCCTGGGCCAGGCGGCCTCCCTGCCACGGTCTTGGTCTTCTGAGGATGGCACTGCAGCCGGCGCCCAACCCCCAGGACTGTGCTTGTTTGGCAGCCTCCCCACCCGGCTCCTGAGCCTTTGGATGCCCAAGGTCTACACCAAAGTCCACGCAGAACCAGTAGGCACAGGCACTCGTGGCTACCCTAGGTCCCTCTCCACCCAGAGGGTCCGACCCAAGGTCACAGCCGGAGAGCAGCAGAGACAGCAGAGTTAGGTCTCGTGGGTGTGGGCTGCCGACAACAGTCTGCTGGCCCGGGCCTTCAGGGAAACACAGGGATGGGCCCCACCTTCCCACACGGCTTCCTTCTCACAACTGCCTTGCAATCAGGCCTGTTCCCCACTGGGTCCAGAGAGGCTAGCCCACTGGTCCAAGGTCACCGGGTCAGATTGGATCGGTTTTCTGAGGCTGATAATCCTCTCTGCCCTACCTCTGGCTGATGACCTTTTCCAACCCCTCCTTAGATTCCTGCAGACTTCCAGAGCCAGGTTTATTCCGTCCGAGGTCCCTAGACCCTCCCCGCCCCACCCTGGGGCCTGTCCTTGAGGCCTTCCTCCCAAATGTCTTACTCTAAGAGCCCATTGGCACATTTCAAGCCGGCCAGAGGAGCAAGGACTGGTGTCCAGCTGCGGCCTCCTTGTGCCGGTCAGCAGGGCCTTGCTCGGCACACACAGGAATCTGGCCGCCTGGGACACCGCACGCGGCTCGGCCCCCTCCCCAGCTCCGGTCCCATTTCTTGTGTCACGTTCTTTGCCCCAGTTAACTCCTGTGTCCTTATCACAGCTCTGGGTCATCTCTTTTTTTAAAAAAAAATTTATTGATGCAGACAATAGCTGGGGTGCAGACCAGAGGTGCAGAGGGTGAGAGGACTCACCAGAGACAGAGTGGGGAGCAGAGCAGGCAGATCGACTGAAACACACTGCAGAGAGGAGCGGCGAAGACAGCAGAGGTCTGCTGCGCCCTATGGGTCACTCCCTGGTTGGGGATTGAACTCAGGCCACAGCAGTGATAGTGTGATGGCACCAAGACTTAACTATGCTACGGCCAGGGCAGCCCCCACAATCTGGGCATTTTCAACTGACGAGCTTGGATAGAGAATGAGGAGTTTGCAAAACCCCTGCATGAGGTGGAGACAACAGGTTGGAGGTCCAGGGCCGGCCAGCTCGGCAACTGGAGCCCAGGCCGGGCAGGCGGGGTGGGGAGGCCGCTGGAGGGCTCTGAGTTCAAGTGTGCAGCAGGGAAGTGGGTGTGGTGGCAGCTGCAGCAGCCCTTCCCTCCAGGAGCTGTCCTGCAGATGCCCCAGGCAGCACAACGCCCGGCAGGCCAGGCCTTGGTTCACAGCGCAAGCCCCAGCACACACCAAAGCACAGCAGCCAGTCCTGCAGCGGCCGTGGGCCTGACTGGAGGACCCGGAGCTCCACTTGTTACAGGGTAGGGAGAGGGGCACCCCAGAACCCCCAAAACTGCCCTCTCTGAATGGGTTTTGCTATTTTTTTTTAAAGATTTATTTATTTATGCATACAAGCACTGGGGTACAGGCCAGAGGTGTGGGGGGGTGAGAGGATTCACCACAGAGAGCAGGGAGCAGAACAGGCAGATCAACAGAAGTACACTGCTGAGGGGAGCAGCGGGCACAGCAGGAGAGGGAGGTCTGCCGCACCATGTGGGTCCCCTCCCTGGCCGGCGGCAGGGATCGAACTCGTGCTGCAGTGACTGTGGTTTGCTTCATAGTGCGTTGCTTAACCCACTGCGCCACCAGGGAGGCCGGGTTTTGCTATTCATTAAGACAAACATATAAGAATTTTTTTTTAAAGATTTATTTTATTTATGCACACAAGAGCTGGGGTACAGGCCAGAATCCAGGGAGCTGAGAGGATTCACCAGAGTGGGGAGCAGAACAGGCAGTCGGACTGAAGCACACTGCTGAGGGGAGCAGCGGGCGAGGCAGGAGAGGTCTGCTGCGCCATGTGGGTCACCTCCCTGGCTGGTGGCAGGGCTCGAACTCGTGCTGCAGTGACTGCGGTTTGCTTCATAGTGCGTTGCTTAACCCACTGCGCCACCAGGGAGGCCCCATATAAGGCTTTTAATGGAAAGAAACTTTAATATAATTAGGGTACAATACAGAAAGGATAAAGAATATAGTTACTATAAGTTAGGCATTTAAAGTTACTTATTTTCTTGAGGGTAACAGTTCAGCTAAATAGGACTGGCCCAAAGCAAGGCCTAAAAGCTGCCAAAAGTTGAAAGGACCTTTTAGTAGAGACCCATAGAAAAAGGTCAGAAAGAGTCAGACAAATCTAGGAGGAAAAGAGCAAAATTAAAAAAGGTGAAAGCTGCCACTGTTAACCTCCCCACGGTCTCTCACCCGCATCTGTTCCAGCCAGTCCAGGACCAAGAAGCAAGCGCAGCTTCTTCACATGTCCCCATGTCCCTGCTTCACATGTTCACATGTCTGCTCCACGTGCCTCCTCCAGGTCTCCTTGCTGCTCTCCGTCCTGCTTCCTTCTTCCTCCCTTCCTTCTGTCCTCTCTGCAGAATTTTCTTATCCCTGCTCAGCTCCACCCACTTAGGGCAAAACTGGGATTCTGGAACTTCCCCCTTTCCTGGGAACCACCCTGTGACACACTCACCAATCGAAGTTTTTACCTTTATTCCCTGAGGCTGAGCAGGAAAAGCTGCTGTTGGGGCCCAGCCCCTTGCTCTTCCCCGCAGGGAGGCTGGGGGAGCCAGGGGACTCTTCTCCCACAGACCTGGCGCCACTGTCCCGAGAAAGGGTCAGGAAGGCCAGAGCGCAGCGGGCCTCTCCTGGGGACACCGCCCTGGACAGGAGGCCGTCGGGCTCTTCGGTCTCGGGGTCCGATCCCAGGGAGGAAAGCCAGTGCAAGCCCATGGGCTGAAACAATGACTGGGGCTGGGATTGATCTAGGGGGAAAAAGGCTCGAGAACGGGCTCTATTAATAACCGGAGAAGCACAGCCGAGAAGGAGCAGGTGTGAACAGCGACTGGGCCAGGTGGGTATTGGGGCGGGCTGAGGCTGGGGGGAAGGAAGCCACTGCCTGCAGGGAAAGGAGAGAGGACTGGCTGGCCCAGGGCAGAACAGCTGGAGAGAGGAGGGCAGGGAGGGACCTGGAGAGGGAGCTGGAACTGGGTGCAGACAGGGAAGGGGGGTGCCGGGACGGCCTGCATGCCAGCGGTAACCAGAGAATGTTCCTTCTCCTTTAAAGAACTCAACTTGGGGGCCTCCCTGGTGTCTGGGGTTAAGTCTCAGCTACTGCCTACTACCTCCAAGAAGGCCCTCTGCAGAGAAGCAGCCTGGGTTCAATCCCAGCCAGGGAGCTGACCGCAGGGCGCAGCAGACCTCTCCTGTCTCCCCGCTGCTCCTCAGCAGTGGGTTTCAGTGGATCCACCTGTTCTGCCCCCCACTCTGTCTCTGGTGACTCCTCATACACACACACACACACACACACACACACACACACACACACACACACCATGCCTCTGTTCTACTGCCCAATTCTACGCAAAAATGAATAAATAAAAATCTTAAAAATAACTTGATTTAGTTGGCTGAACCTAACACCTTCTGGAAGCTGTCTCCGGCTCTGCAGTCCCTACTGCTGAAGTGACCCACAGCCAGTCGGGCCCCTGTGATCCAGGGGCGCCAGCCTCCTGGCTTCCAGACAGTTGGGTCAGAGACAAGTGATCAGGCTTTCCCGCCCTCCCGCCATGGGTGTGATGCTGGACACCTGCAGTGCTGCACGCGGGCCTGAGTGGGCATGCGCAGGTGGGCACACCTGGGCTGCAATAGGAGCGTATACGGGCAGCGTCACGAGGCCGCCAGCAGCAGAGCAGAGGTGGAGCCCAGAGAGTGAGGATGCGCCGGGGGCTGGGAGACTGCCAGCCTCCTGGCCCCCCGGTCCCCCAGCCCCCCCGCCTGCCGTGCACCTGGTCGCCTCTGATATAACGATGCAACGAAAGCCTGAAAAAGCCACCGAGGGCTCCGGGACTCCTCCTTGACCGTCTGCCGGAATCATGGAGAACCTGCCCCGTGCCCCTTGGGACTGCACGGCCCCTTGTCAAAGCTCAGTGATGTGTCCACTTGTGAAGAGAGCCCTGTCTGCTCCACGCTCACCTATCACACGGAGACACACCCCGGAGCGGCGGGGAGGGGAGGGGAAGGATGGAGAGGCGGGGGAGGGAGGCGGGGAGGAGGGGCCCCCCAGGCGAGCACGGCTGGCTGCTGTGGCCGCAGGGGCCTGTGCCCTTGAGGTGCAAGCTGAAGACTGTCCAGAGGTGGACCTTGGGCGAGGAAGACTCCGCAGGGGAAGGAAAGGTGGGTCCACGGAGTGACCCCGGGACATCACGCACTGGGGGGACAGGCCGAAGGCCCAAGCGGAGGGGTCAGGGCCAGGGCCAAGCTGCAGGGCCGGTCACAGCCTCCGCGGGAGACTGCAATGTTCAGTCCAGGCGCCGCCCAAACCTGGGCCCGGACCCGGCGGGGGTGACCAGCGTGGGACTGAGCAGGTTCTGGAGTCCGACTCGGGCCACAGGTCCGTGAAGTCTAGCCCGGGGGAGCTGCTGCAGCGCACGCGGGCTCCCTGCTCAGTGCTGGGCGTGGGGTGGCGCAGTCGGCTGCCGCAGGGGGCACCCGCTCTGCGGGGAGCTGAGCCGCCGCCTGCTCTGTAGGTCGCTGTGGGAAGACTGAGGCCTCCAGCGCGGCAGGGAGGCGCCCGGCTGAGGGCCGAGGTGGAGGAGCCTCGGCGGGTGTGGGCAGTTAGGGGCTGGGCGAGGTCGGGGGCAGGCAGGGCCATCTCTCGACCTTGAGGTCCTCAGTGAGGAAGATGCTTCCACTTCGGTGTGTCTGTCTGGCAGGAAGGTGTCGCCATTGGCTGAAGTCCCGAAACACCTGGCAGCGGGTGTGACGGGCGAGCAAATTGGGAGCACGGGGCATGGCTTGCACAGCTCTGCGCTCACTGCTTGTGAAAAGTGCTGGTCTGCACATCCACACTCACGGCCGCCTGCGCACGTCACTAGCTCGGGGTCACCCAGGGGTCCATGAGGCAGGACCGTGTGTCTATACGCGGATGTTGTCCGTCCTTCGAAAGGAAGGGAAGGGCCTCCCTGGCGGCTCAGGCGTCAAAGTCAGAGCCGTCCCTCTGGCAGCCGCTGCAGCGTGAGTGTGACCCCTGCCTGGCCGGGGAGCGGGCCCACATGGCCTCTCCTGCCTCCCGGCCGCTCCCTCAGCAGCGGGTTTCAGTGGACGCATCTGTTCTGCTCCCGCTCTGCCCCTGGTGACTCCTCTCACCCGCTGCACCTCTGGCCTGCACCCCAGCTCTTGTGTGCATAAGTAAATCTTAATAGGTAAACAGAAGGGAAACCCGCCAGGTGGTGGGGCGTGGTGAGCTGGAGGACAGACTATGGACCTGACCTCTGCGGCTGCTGATGACCGCGCAGGAACGGCGCCTGGGGACGGAGGCGGGCTGGGGCGGTTGAACAGGGACAGGGTCCGTTCTGGGGACAGGGTGGCGTGGCGGCCCAGCTGTGGCGTGAGCTCAAAGCCACTGATCTGTTGTGCATTTAAAGATGATCAAGATGGTAGATGCCTGTGGCGCCAGTAAGCACGGGCAGGTTCTCCATGATCCCGGCGGATGGGCCAAGGAGGAGTCCCGGAGCCCTCAGTGGCTTTTTTAGGCTTTTATTATCAGAGTGACCAGGCGCACGACAGGCGGGGGCCGGGGTCCAGGAGGCTGGCAGGCCCCAGCCCCCGCACATCTCACTCCCTGGGCTCGCAGCCTCTCGTCTCTGCTTCTACTGCTGCTGCTTCTCTCCTCCTCCCCTGCTCTCTGCCTCTCTTCTGCTGCTGTCTTGACACCGCCCTATACGCCCGTGTCTCAGCCCAGGTGCGCCCACCTGTGCACGCCCACAACCTACTCGAGGGGCCGCCATTAGGCCGGCGTGCAGGGCCACAGGTGTCCGTCATCGACACTGATGGCGGGAGGGCGGGAAAGCCTGACAATTCTCCACTGACCCTGCACGTCCTGTGTATTTTACCACATAATAAACAGACACGTGACTACAGAGTAAAACAGAAATAGCCGGTCACCCCAAATGCTTGTCCCAGACACCAACTATCTTTTCCCACTTATTTTCCAATTTTGTGCCTTTCCCCCCAAAACGCCGGGACTGCAGTGGACACACGTGTCCTGCCTGCACCCGCTGTGTCGTGGGTGTGGCTCACAGCAGAGCTTCCCGGACCCACAGACCAGGCCTGCAACTGTGATGCTGCGCAGGCTCAGGGCGCCCGGGGCGCCGCGGCCTGCCCTGGCTCCCAGGGACCAGGACACTGGGCAAGGGTCCCGTGGGGGTGCGCCGGGCAGGACAGCTCTGGGGGGGTGTAGCGGCCAGGAAAGGGCGGCACAGGAGCAAGGTTCGGGATGGTTCTGGGCAGACGGGTCAAGGAAGGAGAGTCTTGGAGCCCTCGGTGGCTTTCCATGCTTTTATTTTTCTCTACTTCAGCCCCCACCGCATCTCACCCTCTCGGCTACTTTCTACTGTTGCTGCTCACATGGGTCAGTCCTGTTGGTCCTGGCGTGCTCATGACGCCGCCCATCTAAGCCCGTGTCCCACTTAGGTGCGCCCACTTGCGCATGCCCACTCTGGAATGCTGCAGCACCGCAGGTGTCCGTCATCAGTGGCGGGAGGGTGGGAAGGCCTGATTGCTCTAACCCCATGGAGGCAAGCACGTGACCCCACTAAAGCCTCTGGGGGGCTGGCTTCTGCTGTGGCAGGGTGTAGGGTAAATGGAAACCTGTCAGGCTCTCCCGCCCTCCTGCCACCGGCGTGATGCTGGACACCTGCGGTGCTGCACACGGGCCTGGGTGGGCGTGCACAGGCGGGTGCAGACACGGGCCTGGACCCGGGCCTATGAGGGCGGCGTCACGAGGGCGCCAGCCGAACGAGAGCCGCAGAACAAGAGACGAGAGGCTGCGAGCCCAGAGAGTGAGGTGCGCCGGGGCTAGGGGCTGCAGCCTCCTGGCCCCCGGCCCCCTGCCTGCTGTGCAGCTGGCCGCCTCTAATAATAAAAGTATAAAGAGCCACCGAGGGCTCTGGGACTCCTCCTTGACCGTCTGCCGGGATCATGGAGAACTTGCTCTGGGCCCCTCCTGCCACCACACAGGGACGCCTCTCCCATCAGAACCCGCCTTCATCACGGTGGATGCCCAGACCCCACCAAATGGTTGCGCGGGCACGGCTGGCCCCGCTGTGGGTGTGCGGACCGTGCTGTGCTGGCCACCCATTTGCGCAGGGCCGATGTGGCAGTGCGTCAGTCGCGGCCAAGATGCCTCGTCCTCTCACTGGGTTACTGGCCGGTTGCTAAATCCTGACGCTACGAAGCAGCAGCTGGAGCAGAGGTGGAAGCTGTGGCCTCAGCACTGCTTGCTGCTCTGCTCTCCGCCTGGAGAGGCAGGTCCTTGGGAAGCTCCCTCCCAGGCCAGGGGTTCCCCTCCGCCTCCGCCTGGTCGCCCCTAGAATAGTTGGGGGGCAAGGGAGGGCGGCCGAGTGCAGGGGTGTAGGGTAAAGGTTGATCAGGTAGTTCCACCCTCCCACCACTGATGATGGACACCTGCGGTGCTGCGAGCATTCCAGGGTGGGCATGCGCAAGTGGGCACACCTGAGTTGGACACGGGCTTACATGGGCGGCGTCATGAGGACGCCAGAACTGCGAGGACCGACTGACCGACAGAACCAACAGGACCGACAGTACTGATGAGCAGCAGCAGCAGAGAGAGAGAGAAGCAGCCGGGAGGGTGAGATGCGCTGGGGGCTGGGAGGCCTGCCAGCCTCCCGGCCCCCCGGCCCCCCTGCCTGCCATGTACCTGGCCACCTCTACTAATAAAAGCATGAAAAGCTACTGAGGGCTCCAAGACTCTCCTTCCCTGACCCGTCTGCCCAGAACCATCCCGAACCTTGCTCCAGTGCTCCCTCCTGCCGCTACACGGGAGAATTGCTCCTTCGCGGCTGGAAGGACGAGTCCGCCTGTCCAGGGAGCCCTCAGCCCCAGGACGCGGGCTGGCCGAGCTGCGAGCTGCGGCTTGTCGCCCGCAGGACTGACCTCTGACCTGCTCTGAGAGGGCCGGGGAGCCGGGCTGGCCTCGCCAGCACTGGTCAGAACTGGACTATCTCTCCCAAACAGTGTGCTCAGCGGATTTCCTTTCTGAGTACGCTTTTGAGAAATAATTACCAACATGAATCATTTTCACGTGGTCTGGGGCTAATCGTCTTTCGCTTCTTCACATTATAAATTAATTTCAATACCAACGATTTGTTACTGGGTTTGAAATGCATTTTCTAGAATTAAGTCTAATTCCCAGACACTTGTTGACTCACGGCCAGCCTGGAATTCCTAGCACTCAGAAAGTCCTAAGTGCAACAAACTGAAATCCAGAGTTCCCGGAGGGCTCCTCGCTGCAAGACCAGGCTGTTCAGCAGGGAAGCAGCGTCTTCCGGTCCTTCCCACCCCCTTCAAGGAAATGACCGTTCACATAACGTTAGCTTGTTGCAGGCCCAGCACTCAGGAGCATGGAAAGCGACCAAAAGCTGCCCTGGCTTCCAGCCCGGGAACCAGCTACCGGCAAACAGGACAGCAGAGCAGCCAAGGAGGGTCCATCCGGCAGGGCCCCCTGGCAGGGCCCGGCCCAGCAGAGAAGCTCTGTGGACGGCAGGAGCCGCAGGGGCACGTGCGTGGTGCGCATCTCACGCTGTCCACGGGGGCAGGCGGGGCATGGGGCGGGGCAGGACGGAACCGTCGAGGACAGTCACAGGAAAGTCACTTGGCGCTTCTGCATGCCAGGAGAGGGCACCGTGCGTGACTCGGGCACCCCTTCTCCCACGGTCACGTTCCTGCACTGCAGACGGGGTTGGCTGAGGGTCAGGAAGCTGGGGTCACCTGGCTAACAGAGCCCAGCTGAGGCTTCTGGACGTTGTTCTCGTGCAGGGGAGGGAAGAGGACACAGTGGCGGCACCGCCAGACTCGCTCAGACGGCGGGGTCCGTGCTGGGCTGGACTGCTGCCCTCTGGGGCCAGGGGGGCACTGACTGTCCTGCCCTCCAAGGCGTGGGGAAGTAGCGTAAGGACTGCAAGGGCCGTTTGGGCCCAGCGCTGTGGAAGCATCTTTGCAAGGAAGCCTTCCTAGAGAGGTCACCTGAGCTGTTCCGGAGAGATGAGGAGGTGGGGAAGGATATTTTAGGCACAGGAAAAGGCGCAGTCTGCAAACACAGGTCTGAACGTCACGAAGCAGACATGTGGGGTAGCAAGGGCAGGAAACGGGCCGGGGGCTCTGGAAGACTGTGTCCAGGACTGGAGTGTCCAGAAGCCCCTGGAGTTTGACCAGGGGAGGGACACAGGAGAGCTTGGGGTGGGAGGAGAGGCGGCAGGGCAGCTGCTTGGCAGAGGCCTGGGTCAGGCGGGCCAGTGTCCGGTGGTCACCAGAGTGGAGGGGAGCTGGTCTGAAAAGTATTTACCAGGTCAACGCCTGGGGACGTGGGGACTAGGGAGCCGAGGGTAAAGGCGACCCGCAGACTTTCTGCCGGGAGGCTAAGGCGTGACTGTACAGCCACAGGCTGGCTGGGAGCCCAGGAGAGCCTCGGAGCAGGGTGGCATGACGACCCAAAGCCGGACGAGGACGAGGAAGACAGGACAGCGAGGACAGCCGAGGCAGGAAGCCCGGGCGGCGCGTGCGTGAAGGGGAGCAGGAAGCGAGCTCAGAAAACTCTCCTGTTACGGATGCAACTCGGGCGCCGCCAGGGATGTGACCTGGGGTCGAGGCCGCAGCCAGGGCCTGTAGCGGCAGGCTGGTCAGCGGGCACGGCTAGGGAGCGTGGTGACGCCATCGGTCTCAGGGCCAAGAGGGCCTCGTTTTTAGACTGGGGAGATGTGACGCAAAGGGAAGAGCCAGCAATCGGCAGCCCATGGAGAAGACAAGTGGTGGCGGGGGACCCAGCAGGTGGGCAAGCAGGGGCGGGGGCGGGCTGGGCATGGGCAGTGCTGTGTCCGAGAGTAGAGGCTCGCGGAAGACTCGAAGGGGGCGGCTGGCACTGAGGATGTGGGTTCTGCCCGCTCTACTTTCCTTAAGCAGGAGGCCCTGGGACCAGGCTCCCGGAGGGGTGTGGGGAACACAGCAGAGTGTGAAGGGTGGAGGGGAGCAACTGGAGCTACCGAGCAACACGGCAGAGCCCGCGGGTGGGCGAGGAACTCTGGGCCCTGCGCTGGAGCTGGATACCTGCAAAGCCGGCACAGCGGGGGGCTTCCTCCAGCAGACCCCAGTTCAGGGTGCAGAAGCAGATGGTCTGACATGAGGGTGGAGTTTCAGCAGTCACAGCAGCCCGGGCAGCTGAGGATGCTGGAGAGCCACAGATGGCTTCTAGTGGGGGGAGACCAGCCCAAAGTGGTGGGGACCAGGAGACTGAGGGCCGTAGGCCGAAACAGAGTAGCAGAGAGGGCGCTGAGTCAGAGGAGATTCCGGGTACAGTGCTCTTCTTGGGACAGGACCAGGAGAGGGCAGCAGGAAGCAGGTAGGGATGAAGGTAAGTTGAGGTACGAAAGCCACCCAAGGGGCCTGAGAAAATGTAGCATGTGAGGCGCCAGGGTGTCAATGAACATGGCAGAGCGGGGAACGGCATGGGGGGGCACTCAAAACCAGGTGCTAACCAGCAAGCACTTGCCTGTGGTCTGCTTTGGTCAGAAAACCACTAGGAAGCCCCCAGCAGCCTGGGCGGCACCATCGGCACACTGCCAGCCGTCAAGGCAGAGAGCACGAGCCCTCCCCTCAGAGAATAGGGCGCTCGGCTCAGCGTGACTGCAGTCCTTCCTCTGCACCTGGCCAGTAGAGACCTGCACCCCAGCTATGGGGGTGGGGAGCACCAGCTTGCTCCAGAGGCATCTCTGTCCTGGGGTGGGGTCAGAAGCACATGGAGAAGAGCCAGGGGCTTCCTCCTTCCTGTGTGCCAGCTCCAAGCTGCCGGCTCCTCCGGCGGCCACTGAGCCCTTGCCGGGTCTCCTCGGGGTCACCTTCTCTGGCCAGAGCACCTCGGTGCACACGGGAGAAGCGGCCAGTAAGACAGCAGCAGCCGGTTCCAGATCCAGACACGCTTTGAAGAGCTTTAGTGGAGAAACAGTTCTGGTGGACGCCGGAAACGCAACTGCCAGGTTATTTACCCTGCTTTTAAGACAGTCACACACCGAATGCAGAGGCAACAAGAGGGCTCACGTCCAAGAACAGTCCGGACCGCCAAGGAGTTGCCACGTGCCCGCAGCACGGAGGAGTCCGGGGCCTGTCCATGGCCCTTGCCCAATAGCTGGCAGCGGCCAAGCCTGGTGCAGATGCCAGGAGGTGAGGGCAGGCACCTGTGGCCACGGGCCTGGGTGGGTGCTTCACCGACCACCACCGCCGGCCCCACGAGCCCGCAGGCTGCCCACCAGCTGAGGCTGCTCACAACGGAAGCCACGAGGCTGTGCTGAGGGAGTTTGGCGCCTGGTCTGCCCTCCTCCAGCGGTGCCACCTCCGGCGCCCGCGGCTGGGAGCGCTCCCAAGGCCGGGAACCCCAAAACGACGGCCACCGCTGGTCCCTGAGCTGCTGCGGAACCTCGATGGAGAAAGGACTGGTAAAGGGGTGGGGAAAGTAGGCCAGGGTGTTGGTAACCAAGGACTGTTAGCCCCAGGCCATCCTCACCAGCAGTGGCGTGGCTGGTTAATTTGATGAATTTCCAACGCTAAAAATAGCCCTTTTGTACCACGTGCTCTGGGCTTGTCCCAAATATTTAGATTTGTCACCTGATTTTATCTCCACCCTTTTCACACAGAAACTAACATTTAAAAAAAAGGGTGGCCTGCAGCAGGGGCACTGGTGGGCACAGGGTCGTGTTCAGTGCTGAGTTCTGGCTGAAACGTTCCCCCTCCTCAGGAAGGCCGAGGTCCTCTTGTCCCAGAATTCTGCCCTTGTTCCTCGGACTTAGCACAAGTGGAAGTGAGACAGGATCTGTGAGCTCCTGGCCTCACGGCACCCAGGAAGAGAGCCAGCACCCTGGGGAGCCAGCACCCAGAGAGGATTGTCTCCTTTCTGAGACAGTCTTATCAGAGAGCCTGTACCCCCCTCAGCTAAGAGGCAACTCCTACCCATCTCCCCTTTCTTCTCCTTTAACCTGCCACACACATACACACCCCCACACCTGAATGGGTCGACTTCCTGTATCTCTACCCAGTACTTACGCCATGAAACAAGTGTGGTTACCATAGGTTCAAAGAGAACTTTTGACTCTTTCTGCTCAAGTATGAGCACTGCATTCCTGGGGGAGGGGTGGGAGGGGGGGCCAAGGGGGGGAGGGGAGAACAAACAGAAAAGTGAGTAGACTCCATTGCTTCTTGGGGAGAGGAGGAACTACTAGCAAAACAGAGAAAAGTGATGCTAATTTATAACTAAGGATTTCAATTTCCTCATCTTTTTTTATGGTCAATACAGATTCAATTACTAAAACAAGTCACTTACCTCAGATAAAGTGGGCTAAGACCTAATAAAGGTAACAGGAAGTGTCATATAAACGGTTCTAGCTTTATAGACAAGTAATAAGCTCCCAGTGTAATGCGTGACCGGTGGGGGCGCCAGGGGTGAAGCATCTAAGAGATGACATTTCAGATTCCGCACTCAAAAAGAACGCGACAGTCTAAGAAAACATATACACCTGTACTTTTCACTCGGCTTGTGTTGTCTCGGTGAGGGGTAACTAATTGGGGTAAACAAACAGGAAAATTCATCACTTTTCTAAGTATTTTATTGTAGACTTGGTACTACTGGTCTGAACGGGAATGGCCCTACCACCCACACCTACGGGGCTCACAGCTTAACCCAAGGTTGGCACCCCTAGCTAGAGCCGCAGCCCCGTTCCCACCCTGTGAGACGGCCTGGCGCGGCGTCCTCCACCGCAGACTGGACAGCCCGTCTCTTGGAGACTGTTCGTGCAGAGCACCGTGCAAGTTCAGGGGCCCAGACACTAGTGACGGAGCAGTGATGGAGGCAGTGCAATGAGTTTGTGGTAAGCATGAGCGCACTGCTCGTATCGCTCCCTGTCCGTCTTGAGGAGGAACGTGATAGATGTAGATTGAAGTTAATCCTCCTGTAAAAGTCAGTAAAAGAGAAAAACAGGGAACAGGTGCCGTCTCTGAGCTCACATCACTTACTCCTCCTCCCGCTGCCTCCCTCTACATTGTACCTTCCAAAGCCACATGCTCTTAAAACTAAGTTTGCACCTTTAATGGAGGTGTCAGAAAGAAAGGGAGGTGAGGGGCATCAACAAATGTCACCTCTGTCCTGCCCCACCCCACCGGGAGGCCAAAGGGGACGGTCCTCACAGGTATTTGTCACCACATCGCCTCAGCCATCAGTGAGCTGTGACCTCTCAGCGATTCTGGAAACCTTTACACAACTCTTACTCTTCCCATGTTCTACTTTCTTCTGTAGCTGACGACCTTCAATTCCACGGCAGAGCAGTTTTGCAAAGTTGGAGCTTTCGAGACCCTCAAATGACTGAGCACCATCACACAGAATCCTTTTGTCACGGAGCTTTCGACTTCTTGTGATGAACTGAAAAGGCAACGGTCAGTCCATATAGAGGCACTGACCTGGGGGCCCTCGTGGTTGGAAGGGCAAAAGCAGGCAGATGCTGCTATGAGAGAGACACTGGTTTGTCTGAGTGACACTAGTCGTCTGCCTGGCTGTCAAGCCCAAAGGACTCAAGTTCAGAGGGAGCCCTCACTTCACTCTGAACCCAGCTGGTTCTGCTGGAACAGTGGGCCCCTCCCTGCATGAGTCCTGGGTTCTGAAGCTGCACCAGATCACCTCCTAAGGGGCTGCTCGCCTTCCGCAGCACTCAGTGCAGGCTAGAACACACACACCAGTGTCTGGGTGCCTGGTCAGGGGCGCGCCACTCCCCAGACTGCACCAGAGAACACAGGTCACCGGCTGGGGGAGTCTGAGGCTATTTAGGGAGCAGGTGTTAGGGTAGCTCTCAGGAGCAGCTTAGCTTTCTCACACCTACCACCCTTTCCGCCCCGTTTCATGCCCCTCTCTGTTTTCTCCACTAGGCTGTGAACTTTTCTCCACTAGGCTGTGAACGTCTCCAGACCTGTGACTCAGAAGCTGCTAGGCTGCCTAATTGGGTACTTCCCCCATCTCCCTTGTATCTCTGGGGAAGTATCAACTACTTCCAAAGGCATTTTCCCGTCATTACTAGAGTGGGGAAAGTGGAAATTAATTAAGCCACAAAAAAACTCTCCCACAACTGGTTTTCACTTATGAAATATTTATGCAGAATTTATAAAGCTACGAAGCTAGAAACGACTTATTTGCACAGAGCTGACTCTGCCAAGCTGTGTGGGTGCAGTACTCCGAGGAGGATTACTCAGGTTTTAAAACTCAGGCTTGCAGAGACAATGACCTGTTTTTACTCCTTACACTATAAGTCTCAGAAGTCCAGTCCAGGGGCAGTCAGACATAGGAGGGACGCAGGTTGTGATTTTAAGTGAGAACGCAGGCACTTTGCTCCGATGTCCGCCACCCGCTTAACAGGCTGGGTCTGAGACGGTTCAGGGCCGCCCCGGGCTTCGAGTGCACGGAACCGTCGCAAAGAGAAAACGCCGAGTGCGCCCAGTCAGAGAAGCACGAGGGCAGTCAGTGGCCCGGCCGCACGAGACACAGCTTTTCTCAAGTGCTCAATTTTTAACGGCTTCCCGAAAACCCAAGGCGTGTTGATTTCCGCGTTAAGCCAACAGCCGGGTGGGACACCGGGGAGAGCCGGGGCGAGACGCCGGGCTGCAACCGGCGAGCGCTCCGGGAGGGCCGGGGCCTCGCCCGCCGCGGGGATCGGGTGCCTTCCCCCGCGAGCAAACGCTCGGCCCGCGGCGCAGCGCCCGCGCGGGCGAGAGGCAGGGGCGGCGGGCCCCCGGCTGCGGGCTCGGCGGGCATTTCCGCCAGCGCCCGGGAGCGGGTTGAGCCGGTGAGGCCCGCCCGGCCGGGGCGGTTCCAAGCTCGATGCGGACTCAGGCCCCAACGGGTAACGAACGTCCTCCCAACGGCGGCCCCGGGGCTCCGCGCGGCGCCCGGCCCGGCCGGCCGCCCCCCGCGCTCGGCCCGGGCGGGGCGCGCGCCCCAGCGGCCCCCGCGCCCCGCGGGCGTCCTCCGCCGCCGCCGCCCGCGTCTGCACACTCACCCGCCGCCGCCGCCCGCCCGCCGCGCAAAAGTAGGCACAGGCGCTTCTCGTCAGAGCAGACTTTATTGGGGTGAGGGCCGGCCGCCCCCGCGCACTCCACGCAGCCCCCCAACGGCGCCGGGGCCCGCGAGGACCGCTGCCGGCTTCCGAGGCGGTGGCGGCAGCAGGCGGCGGGCGTGTGCGGCCCGGCCCGGGTGGCGAGGCTGGCGGCGGCCAGCGGAGGGCGGGAGCCGCGCGAGTGGCGGCGGCGACGGCGGCGCGCTGACGTCACGCGCCGCCGGCCAGGCAGCGCGCGCCGGGGGCCGTCCCGCCGGGCCAACCCCGGAGGCGCCCGGGCGGGGGGCGGGGCCCGGCCAGCGACCGAGCCGGCCGATTGGCCGGGGGGGCGGGGCGAGCGGGCTGGCCGGCGAG
>JAGFMF010011747.1:18249061-18359975 GCA_019455555.1 Galemys pyrenaicus
TCCCCTTCCCCTTCCCCTTCCCCTTCCCCTTCCCGGAGCCGCCGCGGCTCCCCGGAGGCGCTTCCGAGGGGCGGGCCGGGCCCTGCGCCCTCCCCGCCCGCCGCCCCGCGCGGCCGCGGCCCTCGGCGCAGCGCGCCCCGCGCTCCGCGCTCCCGGCCCTTTGCATTTCGGGAAGTGGCTGCTCGCGGGGGACTTGGCCCGAGGCCGCCGCAGAAAGTCGGGCGCTTCGGTGCCGAGTGCAGCTGCGTGCTTTTGCGCGGTCGAAAGCTGCCTCTTCCCCGGGAAGACGGTTCTAGAGAGCGTCTTTTTGCTGTTTTAATGCCGCTCTGGGCCGAGGCTAGGAGCACTGTCTAGGGCAGGAGGGCCTTCGCGTGCGCCTGTGACTGTTGGCGTTTTTTGCTTTGTAACTGGGGAGCGTGGTCTCCGCTGTCGGCCTCTCGCTGCTGCATCCGCGGGCTCCCTGGTTGAGGGGCTGGCGCAGTACCGGTAACCCCACCGTGGCCGGTTAGTGCGGGGCCGCTACAGTGGCGCCTTCCCTTCCCCGCGACTGCTTTAACCTTTTCATCAATTTCAGAATTCAGTGGAGCCGCTGAATGTGGGTCGCCTGGGCTGATTAAAGGATGTTAGTGTTTGGAGGCACTAAGGAAACAGGCCAAAAGTCTGCTTGGAAAGCTGGAGTGGTTGTAGCTTCTGGAGGGCCGCGTTCAGATAACCCAAGGCCGCCTGGATTTATGGCTCAGGACCTAGCAAGGGAACCGGGAGTTGCTGCCAGAATCTAATAACAAGTGCTAACAGGCGCTGCTGTTTTGATCTCAGAGCGCCCGTGGATTGAGCAGCGGCTGTGCGTTCAGCCAGACCTGTCTCCTGCGGAGCTTGGTGGTTACGAAGAGAGACTTCTGTTTCGTAGTTCAGAAGGTGGGCGCGCTGATCTTGTTGGGCATGAAGACCGTTTTTTCCCGTTAAAACGAATGAAATACGAAGCGGGGCTTTGGTTACTGGGAGTTTGCTGAGTTAGGACACTATTGTTTAAGTTAGATATTTCGGTAAAGGTGAAGAGTTTAGGTAACAGTACATTCATCGTGAAAAATGACATTTTTTTATTATGTTGTGGTTAGGCTAGCTTGGTAAAAATCTAAAAAAAACCCGTGTTTTAAGTAGTCTGTGTGTGATCTTAACATCGCTAAGGCCACTTTCCCATACCCAGAAAACTAGGTAGTGTGTATCTTTACTGGATGAAGTGATGTGTAGCAGGCCAGCCAGTCAGACCAAAGCCTGGCTAATGGGAGGAAGTTTGTCATTAAGTCAGCATTTAAAAGTCATTACTTGCCCTTGCAGTTGGCTGCTCACAGGGTCGCACAGTTCGGGGTTATTTTAAAATCTGTTTCTTGAAAGAGTTAATTGTCTTTTGACCTGTTAGAGGACTCAGTGCATAAAGTGATTATAAATGTTTAATGGCAGTTGGAAGAAAGAGACCTCTTTTTTCAGGCTTGGTTTTGTGGTAAAGTATCCCTCTTTCTTGTCCTGGTGCTTTGGAATTATTACCAAAGAGAAGCCAAGGAAGTTGTGATTAAATGCATGCACCAAGTTCAAATTCTGAATGTGGTCTTCAGTGGTGAGCTAAGGAGATAATTGACAACAGGTGAAGAAATCAAAGCAGGTTAACTGTTAAGCAGTGTGTGTGTACATGCGGACTGTGTATCCTTGGCAATGTGTTCTCTTGCTCTCTCACACTCTCCTTTGATCCTAGGCACGAGAGCATGCAGCGCGTAGTTTCACTAAAGCAGAGCTGTGGATTGGCATGAGCTGCAAGGAGAGTTTTCTCTACGTCCAAGATTAGTTAGCTGAAGTCCTTAACGTAACTGTACAGTTACTTGTTAAGTTAGTTACGTTAGTGCCTGTTGGTGGAAGCCAGCATGGTTGTGGAGAACAGGCATTTAGGTTTCGCTTGTAGAGTTTATTTTCCAGAGTAAGAGCACTAGGTGTGATTGGCATCTTTGCAGTGGGGCAGCAGGAAGGGAATTTGGTCATTCTGCAGTAGCAGTTACAGACTGGAAAGGGTCCTTAGAGATCAGCTTTTTTAAAAAGTTGTTACTAATTGAGGTATGCACAGTTCACTGCTTTCTACTCTATTTGTCAGATTCTGCCATTATTGTTACCACTATCATAATTTCAGACTGTTGTTGTCACCCCCCCACCTCCAAAAAGAAACCCTATACCTGTTAAGTAGTCACTTCCTACTTCTCCTCCCCATGACCCCGGCAGCCACTGCAGCCACGAGTGAATACACTTAACTGTCAGTCCATTTGCCAGTTTTAGACACTTCATGTAAATGGAATTGTGGAATATGTGGTCTTTGTGTCTGGCTTTGTGTGTTTTCAAGGTTCATCTATTTGTAGAATGTACTTTTACGGTTGAATAATATTTTATTGTAGAGATAATAAAGCAGGGCCTACTTTGGGAAATTTAGGACCTAATTTGCCTCAGTATTAACCACAGTTCAACTGGTTTTGAATATTGCTATCTGTTGTTTTAAGGCTCGTGTTGGTTTTAGTTTCCTAGGGTGTTACTAATGTAGCCTCAGCGGTAAGGAGAGCTGTCACGTATTGTGTTCTTCTCCTGGAGGTTCATCACTGTTGTGCAGGAGCAGTAGTCTTATTTCATGAAACTTACAAGCTAAACCACTGTGTGAGTAGGAAAGCTGGTGGTAAAAAGCTGAACATTTCAAACATTTAGTTTTGAGAGACCCCGAAAGGCTTTTGAAATCTTCAGGTTTGCGGTAGTTTGAAAGTTTGACCTTCCTGAAAGGCTGCAGATGTCTTCGGTTGGCAGATGCTTTATGCTGGGCTGAGTAGAACCTCTAAGACCAGAAGACCACCTATAATAGAATCCGTCGATTGAAAGACAGTTGAAACATTGCATTTCCCCCCTCAGTTTCCTGTATTCAGAAAGTTCCGGTTTACTGCAAATGACAGGTCCTGACCTTCTGCCAGTCCCCTGCAGGTTTCCTGCTCCTCCGCTTTTGCTGGCTATTGATCACCGAGTGGACGTGCCAGAAACATTCCCAGGGATCCCCGCCACGGAAGCCTTCCAAGGTGACCGGGTGGTCTCATGACCACATAGGGCAGCCCAAGGCCGATCCTGACACTTAACCCACAGCTCAGGCCTCCTCTCCCCTCCAGGTTGTAGTAACCACCTCTCACCCGAAAAAGCCCACTCCCTGTCGTGGGAAAAGGAAAACCCTGTCTGGGAAGGGTCAGGGCTCCTGACATACCTGCGGAAGTGTAGAAAATTTGCAAGAAAGAAAGTGAACAAATAAGTCAGACTCCTAGGTGGATATTTACAGAAGGTCTTTCTGTTCATTTTCTTTCTTTTTAAAAAAATATTTGTTTTGTAGAGGAACTGGGGTATAGGCCAGAGGTGCGGGGGTAGTGGTGAGAGGACTCACCAGAGATGGAGTGGGGAGCAGAACAAGTAGATCCACTCAAATAACTGCTAAGGGGAGCAGCAGGAGAAGGAGGCCTATGCGCCCTGTGGGTCAGCTCCCTGGTCAGGGATCAAACTCAGGTGGTGATAGGGCTGAGACTTAACCCTGGGGCCGCCAGGAAGGTCCACTGCTCACGTTCTTTGTTTCTGAAGTCTGCTTTGTAAAGTTGGTTTGTTGTAAGACTAGGAAATTCAGGGCCTGTAGCAGGTTATTAAGAAAGTAGTTGTTAAAATGAGCAGTGCTGAAGATTCATTTCATCACCACTCACAGAATATTAGGATTTGGGAGGTCTTGGAAATGAGTTGACTATGGTTTGCCTTGGTGTGTGTGGTGGACTTTAATCACAGCACAGGAGAGGAACCATTCCCTCCTCCCAAGCTTCTTGGTTGATAGGGCCCATTGTGATTAACTTGGTGATTGTCAATAATAGCAAGCCCGGTGGGTTCTAGGAATCGTATTAGTAGTAGCATCAGTTTCCTCTTCAGAGGACACTGACCAAAGTATCTGGCCTTGGCATGCCTTAACTTCTCAGCTTGGGATCTTTGTAAGATGACTTGTTGGTGTAGGGGGATCTTTAAATCATTGTCCATTTGTAACAGCAAAGAAATTCTCCTTTTTCAATATCCATGTGACAATATTGTGCAATATACAGTTTCTTTTTTTTAAGATTTATTTATTTATGCATACAAGACCCGGGGTACAGGCCAGAGATGTGGGGGGTAAGAGGATTCGCCAAAGACAGAGTGAGGAAACAAAACAGGCACACTGACTGCAGTACACTGCTGAGGGGGCAGCGGGGAGACAGGAGAGGTCTGCTGTGCCCTGTGGGTTGCCTCTCTGGCCAGGGATCGAACTGCAGTGGCATCGGATGCTTCATAGTGGGGTGCTTAACCCCCTGCGCCACCAGGGAGGCTTCCTTAGTTTCTTTAAAGTAAAATTTTGCAGTTTTAAAACAAATGAGGTATTAGTGAATTGAAAATTTTTTTTTAAAGATTTATTTATTTATGCATACAAGCACTGGGGTACAGGCCAGAGGTATGGGGGGGTGAGAGGATTCACCACAGAAAGCGGGGAGCAGAACAGGCAGATCAACGGAAGTACACTGCTGAGGGGAGCAGCGGGCACAGCAGGAGAGGTCNNCTGCACCATGTGGGTCCCCCGCCTGGCTGGCAGCAGGGATCGAACTCGTGCTGCAGTGGCTGCGGTTTGCTTCATAGTGCGTTGCTTAACCCACTGCGCCACCAGGGAGGCCCAATTGAAATTTTTAATAACCATTCAATTCTTCAGTCTTACCACAGTGGTTGCAGATAGAATTAAACAGTGACATTTTTAAGTGGTTACTTGTGATAGGCTCTTCCCCGCCCCCCCCCCCCATGTGTAATTAGTCTCTGTCATAAAATAAGAGAAGTGGGGAGGAGTCAGGAAGGAGGCCACCTTCGCTGAGCTAGAGGTTGGGCTTACCAGACTCTGGGCCTGCCTCTGAGGAGGGTCACTGCCCTTGCAAATTCTGGTATTTGACAGTTATGTTACTGAAAACACCGCAGTGTTTGTCTTTGCTTTTTCTTTTTTCTTTTTCTTTTTTAGATTTATTTGTTTATGCATGCAAGAGCTGGGGTACAGGCCAGAAGTGCGGTGGGTGAGAGGATCCACCAGAGACAGAGTGGGAAGCAGCAGGGAGACAGGAGAGGGAGGTCTACACCATGTGGGTCGGCTCCTTGGCCAGGGATCGAACTTGTGCTGCAGCTTAGCCCCTTGTGCCGCCAGAGTCCCTGTCTTTGCTTTTCTTAGCTCAATCCCCTACACTGTTTTTTCTAGCCTCTTAACACCCAAAGGTGCTTAGGGGAAAGAAGTTGTTACCACGACTCCCAAGTTGACAATTTAAAAAAAATGTAATTGACCCGTACCCTTGACAGTTAGTTCACTTTTTTTTGTTAATGACTGACTATAGTTTATAGTAATGCACGTGGTCCCTTTATTAAGTAAGTTTTTATAGATCCCTAGTATGGTCTAAATGTATGCGTCTGGATTTCGCCTCTGGGGTTCCAGTCACGGACAATCTGTTGCTTTCCGAATTGTCTAAGACATGCATTGGATGACCTCTCTCCTCTGCTTAAGAATCCCACAAACACAACAATGTGAATGTACTTGATGATCCTGAACTTTAAAATGCTGAGTTTTGTTTGCGTGTTTTCCTCTCGGACCCCTCCCCCACACTGCACTGAAGCTCACAGACACCCCAGTACGGTCAGTAAAACCCTAACTTCTCTGACCTGCGAGGCCAGACATGATTTAGCCTCTGCTTTGTCTGGCTTCTTCCTCCCCATGCATGTATGTGTCTACCTTCCTGTCCTCTCAGTTCCTTGAACTTTTTTTTTGTAAGAGTATTTATGCATACAAGAACTGGGGTACAGGCCCGAGGTGTTGAGGGGGTGGTGAGAGGATTCACCAGAGACACAGTGGGGAACAGGATAGGCAGACCAATTAAAACACACTGCTGAGGGGAGCAGCGGGCTAGACAGGAGAGGTCTGCTGGCCTGTGGGTCCCCTCCCTGGCCTGGAATCCACTTGGAGCTGCAGTGGCTGCTGAAGCTTCGTAGAGCTGCGACTTAACCCTTGCGCCACCAGGGAGGCCCCTGAGCTTCATTTTTTGCCCTTGCTGTTACCTCTGCTTCCAGCATCCTGACCCTAGGTGTTCACACTTAGTACCGCCTCTTCAGGCTCAGCTCCCGGAAGCCTTTCCCTTTCGTAGGCATCAGCCCTCCTCACTGCAATCTCACAACCCTGTTTTATTCTTTGTAGCATTGTTGGATCTCATCCTGCTTTTTTTCCTTTGAATTGGCTGCTTGTCAGTTTCCTCTGGAGTGAAAGTCCCGGCTGTGACTGCAGGTTTTGGGTAGTTCTGGGCTCAGCAGAGTCTGAGCGAGAACTGTGAGTAAGCACAGGGAAGCTGTGTGGGACTTACGGACCGAAGTACCGTACTTGCCCTTGACTGGGTAGGTGGAAAAGAAGCATTAAGGCTGGGAGGTGGAAAAGTGCTTTTCGAAAAGGCACAGACTTTAGGGTCATTCATGGGTCCAGCTCCTAGCACTTCACTAACTGGGCTTCTTTGACTAGATCCCTTGGACTTCTGGGGTTGTCCGTTAAAGGCTTCGTTTGACTTGAGGAATGTGCTCGTGTGGCATGAAACTACTCAAATGATGCCGCCTCCCTACTGCCTCTGGGTGGAGGGGAGGAAGAGCAGCCAGCTCTGGCTGCTTTACCTGTTGCCCAGCACTGAATCTGCATTTCGGTGAAAGTGGCTGGCGGCAGTGGGGAGTAGGGAGTGTCATACTTGCTAAAAGTCCCCAGACCGATCAAAGCAAAGTTAACAATCTGAGGTGGAAAGTGTGAAGAGTCCCTCTAGCCCATCTAGTGCCCCATAACCGGTAGGGCCAGTGCCCCTTGGCAGAAAGGGGAGTGTTTGGGACGGCCCCATGTGCTTCCTGGGGGTCCGAGTTTAAAAAAAGAATTACACCGTGGTTAAATGATTTCCAAGACCTCTAAGGAAGTCAAGCTTTCCTGGGGATTGAACTCTAAAAGAAGCTGCTGTGTGTGTGAAGGGGTCTGCTGGGTGAGGGACACATAGGCTTGGTGTCTTCTAGCCTGAGGTGTCCCAGAGTGCCAAGGGCTTTGGAGTATGAGCTACCTGAAGAGGAGTAGAAACATTCCCTATGTTCTTTACATGCTTACTGAGGTTTTAGAAAGTTCTCAACTTTCTGGGGCCTCCCTGGTGGCGCAGAGGTTAGTCTCAGCTGTCAAGCTATTGCGAGCCACTGCCGCCTGAGCTCGATCCCCGGCCAGGGAACTGATCCCCACAGGGCGCAGCTAACCCCTCTGCTCTCTGCTCTGTCTCTGGTGATTAAGGAAGTGCTCAACACTATTTAGAACCTGTGGTTGAAGGGGGCCTGCTGTTCTTCCCCAGTTTAGGTGGCAAACATGTTTTTGCTCCATCCCCTCCATTTTCTGGATGCAACTTTCAGGTGTTGTCTCAGCTTTATTATAAGCTAGGCAGGACTCTTGTTTAATAAAAGCAGGGTTGAGAGTGGAGGTGGGAGTGACAGGAAGGAATGGCCTTCCGTATGGCAACAGTCTTGGTCTGGGCTGGGGGCAGGCAGCGTGGGGGGTGAGCTCTGGCCCGCCTTACCGCCAGAGAGCCTGTTTGGTTGGCGTGTGGGACAGCTGAGACTGCCCCTGCTTTGACTAAGAGTGCGCCTCTTTGCTTCCTCAATCACACCTTCCACTGGGATTTGTCTCTCTGCCTCTCAGCCTGGACTAGGAGTGATCAGTACTTAGTGAGGAGGGCCTGAGATGGAGACTTAGTTACATGTTTTTTAGGCCCTTTTAATAAGTCCACACAGCAAATCGAGAATATTATTTATTTTTAAAGATTTTATTTATTTATGCATTTAAGAGCTGGAGTACAGGTCAGAGTCCAGGGAGGAGAGAGGATGCACCATAGACAGAGCCTGGAACAGAACAGGCAGACTGACTGAAACACACTGCTGAGGGGAGCAGCGGGCCAGGCAGGAGAGGTTTGCTGTGCCATGTGGGTCCCCTCCCTGGCAGGCGGCAGGGATCGAACTCGTGCTGCAGTGGCTGCAGTTTGCATCATAGTGCGTTGCTTAACCCACTGCGCCACCAGGGAGGCCCGAGAATGTCTTTTAAATGTGCGTTGCTTGTCTTCCTGAAATAGTTCAGCATGTGGCCCAGTAACGAACCGTATCGTCTATATCATGTTTCCCACACTTTCCCTCCCTCTTGGTCTGTCTGTCACTGGAGGCTGCCTGCTTTTAGTCAGAGTACACTGAGCCGGAGAATCGCTTCGTCCACAGCTTTGACTGGGCTCCGCGTGCTAGCGCTGCTCCCACACGGGAGCAGCCTTTGAATCAGTGGCTTCTAGCCTCGGCTTTTTCCAAGCAGCAAGTCTGCTTTGCCCACTTGTCAGTTCCAGTCCAAACTCAGCGCACTGAAATGTGTGTGGTTTGTGTTAATGCAGTGTTCTTGGTATATGTGCTGCCGAAGCGAGCACAGTGCAGTGTTCTTGGAACAACGAAGATGTAAGTAACCAAGTCCTTTCTCAAAGTTACTGGTTCTCTCAGCACCCACCTGTGCCTCAGCAAGGCACATTTAGATACTTTGCTTGGGGAACACGCTTTACCTAGGTATTTATTTGCCACTTGTCCCATCACCAGCCTGTGGGGATCGGTGTCGTGGTGACATGTGCGATCCAGAGTGGGCCAGTCAGCATGCCCTAGCCCCTCTGTACGCAAGTGTGCTCCCTCATAGTTACGACAGAAGAAGGTACAATAATGGCCATGGCAGACAGTTAGATTCTTCTTAAAATGAACTTCAAATGTGTATTCTAACAGCAAAATACTTTTTTAAAGATTTATTTATACATGCTTAGAAGAACTGGGGTGGAGACCAGCGGTGCTAGGGTTAAGGAGGGGATGAGAGGACTCACCAGAGACACTGGGGGCAGAACAGGCGGATCCACTGAAATCTACTGCTGAGGGGAGCAGCGGGCAAGGAAGGAGAGGTCTGCTGCGCCTTGTGGGTCTCCTCCCTGGCTGGGGATCAAACTCACCGTCTTGGTGAGAGCATTGAGACTTATTCCATAGGCTGCCAGGGAGGCCCAACTGCAAAATACCTTTATTTAGTAAGATTTACTGGGGTGGGGGGGCACACTGTGGAGCATCCGCAGCATAGTGGCGCGAGTTCAGTCCTGGGCCAGGGAGGGGACCCACATGGCGCAGCAGACCTCTCCTGCCTCCCCGCTGCTCCCCTCAACAGTGTGTTCTGGGATCTGCCTGTTCTGCTCCCCATTCTGTCTCTGGTGAATCCTCTCACCTCCTGCAACTCTGTCTGGCCTGTTCCCCAGCTCTTTTATGCATAAATAAATCTTTAAAAAAAAAGGGAAAGTTAATTTAGGGGCCTCCCTGGTGGTGCAGCATGTTGAGCGCCACACTGAAGCATCCACTGCACAGCAGCGTGAATTTGATCCCTGGCCAGGGAGGGGACCCACAGGGCACAGCAGACCTCTCCTGCCCCGCCCGCTGCTCCCCTCAGCAGTGGATTCTGGGATCTGCCTGTTCTGCTCCCTGCTCTGTCTCTGGTGATTCCTCTTAGTTCCCGTAACTCTGGCCTGTTTGTTCTCCAGCTCTTATACACCTTTTTAAAAAGATTTATTTATGCGTACAAGAACTGGGGTACAGGTCAGAGGTGCAGGGGGTGAGAGGACTCAGCAGGGAGATAGGAGAGGTCTGCTGTGCTGTGTGGGTCAGCTCCCTGGCTGGGATTAAACTTGTGCTGCAGTGGCTGCGGATAGCTTCATAGAACTGTGACTTAACTCCTTACACCACCAGGGAAGCCCAGTGAAGTATTTTTAATAAATTGTAGCCAAAAAAGAAAAAAAAAAAGGACCAGAATAATTAAATTGTGCAAAAAAGAAAAAGAATTAACCACTTCAAGAAAAAACTTTTTTAAAGAAAGGGAATGTATGTTCATGTGGTCTGCAAATGTAATAAAGTGCTAATTTCTCTTACAGCGCATCATAAATTCTATCTGGCAAAAGCTATTGAACGTTTTCTTTTGCTAGTCAGGTAAAATGGGCAAGCAGTAGCAATCATTGACATTATTTGATGTGTCACTTTGGCTTGTGTGTAGTTCTTGGTGTGCATGAGGCAAGTGTTGTCTTGTGGCAGTGGGCCCTACCGGCTTTTGGCCTTTCTCTAGCAGGCGTCTGAAACTTAGGATTTTTTTTCTTCTTACATAGTTGATTTCCTTACATTTTGTTGTAGGATAGTTAACGACCCTCCTTAATTCCCTTGTACCACCTTCAAGGAGTCCTGCACTTCCAGTCCCTGTGTGAAGATACAGAGATTAAGTGTGTGTTGTGAAGAGAGTAGCCTCCCCTCTTCAGAACAGGCAGGCTGAGCGGGCAGGCCGGCAGGAGGCTTATTTTTAGGCAGGGATATTGTATTACTGACATTGTTTGAAGTGCAGGTGTATTTTACAAACAAATGGCAAATAATAAAGTTTGGTTTTTAAAAAAGTGATAACTAAAAGCTTAGTTTTGTGTTGCTCACCAGCGCCCTCCCGCGCCTGCTATAGCCGAGTGTGGTGGTGCTCACAGCAGGGCTGCGCCAGGGACAGCTGCCTTCTTCCCTCCGTACCGCTTCGTCTGGTCGGATTCTGAGGACGACTTCTCAAACAGCTGTTTTTCGGGCCTCCTGGTGGCCCAGGGGCTAAAGTCAGCACTCAAGGTGGCATGAGTTCGATCCCCAGCCAAGGAACTGGCCCATGTGGCGCCGCAGACCTCTCCCGTCTCCCCGCTGCTGCCCTCAACAGTGGGTTTCAGTAGATCTACATGTTCTGTTCCCTACTCTGTCTCTGGTGAGTTCTTTCACTCTCGTACCTCTGGCCTGTACCCCAGCTCTTACATGCATGAATAAATAAAAATACATATTTAAAAGCTGTTTTCTCTACCTTTGGACATATGCCTTTCTAGTCTCCTTTGCAAGTCTCAATCTTCTCTGTTTGGGAGTTATCTGGGTTTTGGTTCTGAGCTCCCTTTACTTTTTTTTCAGTAGGTCATAACGCATGGTTGTGGCTTTAAATGTGGATGCCAGTGATTCCCATACCTTTCTGTCTATCTTTTTTAAGCACCCATACTTGCCACATCCAAGTCCCTCCTTGGAAGTCTGTCAACTTCATGTCAAGCAAACCAGAGGCGGCCTCTGGATCTTCTCCTGCACTTTGTGTCTTCCCCATTGTTCTCCACTGCCCTCCAGGAAACGCAGACAAAAACTTGATGGTGTCCCTAGTCCCGCCTGTCTGATTTATTGCCTGGGCTTGTTTTTCCCTCCAAAATAAAACTCAATGCTAATTTTTTTAGAAGACCCTCTGATGAATGTGGTCTCTTGGTAGTAAATCTCACTGTTTTGTAATCTCAGTGTCAGAAACTATTCCTTATTTCTTTTTTAAAAAAAGATTTATTTATTTATTCTTACAAGAACTGGGGTACAGGCCAGAGTCGCGGGAAGTGAGAGGATTCACCAGAGACAGAGTGGGGAGCAGAACAGGCAGACGGACTGAAACACACTGCTGAGGGAGCAGCGGGCACAGCAGGAGAGGTCTGCTGCCCCATGTGGGTCCCCTCCCTGGCCAGCAGCAGGGATTGAACTTGTGCTGCAGTGGCTGCGGTTTGCTTCCTAGTGTGTTGCTTAACCCGCTGTGCCACCAAGGAGGCCCTATTCCTTCTTTTTTTCTTTTTAAAGATTTATTTATTTATGAATATAAGCACTGGGGTACAGGCCAGAGGTGTGGGGAGGTGAGAGAATCCACCAGACAGAGCAGGAGGCAGAACAAGCAGACGGACTGAAACACACTGCTGAGGGGAGCAGCGGGCCAGGCAGGAGAGGTCTGCTGCGCCATGTGGGTCACCTCCCCAGCCGGCGTCAGGGATCGAACTCGTGCTGCAGTGGCTGCGGTTTGCTTCATAGTACGTTGCTTAACCCACTGCGCCACCAGGGAGGGCCTCCTATTCCTTATTTCTAATGGAAAAACTTGCTCTACAGTTTAATCTACTGTCTCTCTAAGTGGATGAAATCCCCTGGTCTATAGATCAAAGAAGTTACACTGTAAGGGGCTAGATTTGTAGGTTCTACAGTTTTGGTTGCAGCTTTAGTAATCAGCTGCCATTGTGGCAGGAAAATAGGCATCTACAGCATTAAACAGCGTGGCTGTATTCCAACAAGACAGTCGTACAGATGGATGGCACACTCACGTGCTGTGATTGATAGCAGTGTCCCAGTGGTCAAAAGGTAGAGACAACTGTGTCTATGACGATGAATACTTGAACACAGTGTGGTATGTCACTGAGGGAATACTATTCGGTTGTGAAAAGGGATGGAGTGTTGACTCAACTCCTTACACCACCAGGGAAGCCCAGCAAAAAAGTATTTTTAACTTTTAATTTTAACAATGTGGATGGACCTTGCAAACACTGAACTAAGCCAGGTTCAAAGGGGTAACTACTATATGATTCCACTTACAAAAGGTCCTTAAGAGTTTGCAAATTCATAAAAGAGCAGAGTAGAGATACTTGGCTGGGGAGGGGGGCGTGTTGGAGTGGTTACTGTTTAATGAGGACAAGAGTTTTTGTTGAAGTTTTGGATATAGATCCTTGTTGATAGTTTCACAACATTATAATGTGCTTAATGCTACTGAAACTGCACGTTTACAGATGACTGAAATTATGTCGATAATTTAAGTATTGTGTTAATGTCTATTTTACCAAAGGGATTTTTTTTTTTTTTTTTTTACTTTGGCAGTATAGCTTGTCTATCTATAGATTCCCCCCGCCCCCCAAAATGTTTGCTTTCTTTTCTAGGTGTAGTCCCCATAGAATTTCTACCACTATTCACCCGTGCACGTCACCATAGTCCCTTGTGTTCTTCCATTCCCTACCTTGATCCCAGTCCTTCCCTCTTCCCTGAAGAATGTCTTGGTTTTGTAGCTGGTTTTGTTTTGTATTGTCATTATTGTTGTTGATGTTATTGTTGTTTCATTTTCCCCTTGATCCCCTATATTCCTCCTATGAGTGAGGCCATCTGGTATTTTTCTTTTTCCTTCTGACTTATTTCACTGAGCATCATCTCTTCAAGCTCCATCCGTGTTTCTGCATATGGCATTAGTTTGTCTTTTTTGATTGCTGAGTAATATTCCATTGTGTATATATGATACATTTATTTTTATCCATTCGTCTATTTTTGGGCATTTGGGTTGATCTCACATCTTACCTATTATAAATAATGTTGCAGTGAACATAGGGATGCGTATATTTCTTCTAAATTATGTTTTTGTCTCCTTTTACCGAAGGTTTTAAAGACAAACCATGAAACGTGGAACCCATGAAAATGGAGGGGGAGAAAGGTTGACAGTTGGATCTGGGTCACTGGTTGTACTTGCAGATTTCCTGTGTGGGTGGTCAGATCGTGTTGACCTCTGTTTTAAGCTAATTTCACACATACTGTCTTAGTGACTGCTGGTGCTTTGGACGTTGGGACTGATGTTGGGTTATCCCTCAAATCATGTTGAAGTCCTAGTCCCCATTATGATGGTACTTGGAGGTGGGACCTTTGGGAAATTAAATAGGTTATGAGGATTGGAATCTCATGAATGAGATTAGATCCCTTATAAGAAGAGACAGAGGGAAACTGATTGGTGGGAAGTCACTTCTCCATGAGGGTGGTCTCAGAAGGCACCTGTCTGCAGACCGAGCAGGGGAACATCACAAGGAACTGAACTGACAGGCACCTTGATCTTGGACTTCTCAGCCTCCAGAACTGAGAAAACAATTTCTGTCATTTATACCTCCCAGCCTTTTTGTTATATCAGCCAAGATTGTTACTCCTGGTGCCTAGAACCGTGCCAGGCACGCCAGTGCCCCCCAGTAAGACATGTGCTGCTAGTACAGGGAACGATTTGACCCATGGGTCCTTTATTCATGGAGTCCAGCTTTTGTTTCTGTCACAGCGCGTGTGAGAGCCCCTCGGCTGTGCTTGCTCAGTTACAGTTCTCAGCCAGTAAGTCAGAGACATCACTGGAGAAAACCAGCTTCTCTGCCTAGTGAGCTACACTAGGCCACGAAAGATACAGCCCAGGGCACCCAATGGCTGCCTAAACCATGGACCATACTAAACCTTAAACGCATGTGTGTTTTTTCCTATGTGTATATTTATGAGAAGGTCTGGTTTGTAAGTTTAGGCACAAGAAGTATTTGTAACAACAATTATTAATGAAATAGAACAGTTAAAACCGTAGACTGGCCTCTCAGAACACCTCACTGTATACAGTGTTTTCAGACTGCGGTTGATTGGGTATATGGACTGCAGAATGTGAAACCACGAGGGGCCACTGCTGTGTGTGTATCCCTTAAAAGGTGGTACAGGGCCTCCCTGGTGGCGCAGTGGGTTAAGCGGCACACTATGAAGCAGACCACAGCCACTGCAGCACGAGTTCGATCCCTGCTGCCGGCCAGGGAGGGGACCCACATGGCGCGGCAGACCTCTCCTGCTGTGCCCACTGATCCCCTCAGCAGTGTACTTCCGTTGATCTGCCTGTTCTGCTCCCCGCTCTCTTTGGTGAACCCTCTCACCACCCCCCACGCCTCTGGCCTGTACCCCAGTGCTTGTATGCATAAATAAATAAATCTTTAAAAAAAAAAAGGTGGTACAGTAGTAGTTGGCGAGATTAGACTCAAGGGTGAAGGAATTACTATAGCTGGGGGGGGGTGTGTGTGTGAAAAACCCCACCTTCTAGGGTGGAGTCCAGCTTTGTGATATGGGTCCTTTTGTCCAATATAGCTGTTTGTTCTTAGGCCCCTTCAGTCATCTCCCAGTGGGTGACCTTGCATGCATGATATGGTTTTCCTAGTTTCCAAGAGACTGCTGAGCTCAGCAGTCAGCATACCGGTCTCCCAGCTAGACTACTGCGTCCATGTCTGCTACTGACCTGGCCGCTTGGCCCTGAGCAAGAGTGAACGTCTCAACGTTCTGTAAAATGAAGTTGCTTATTGGCCCATTTCTACGGCGGTGTGTGCAGTGCCTGCTTTTAGAGAGCAATAAGCAACACAGCTGCAAACCCGCGCCAGTACGATTCGTTCGCTATGATGTCGCCTGCTGTACTGGGGCTGGGGTTTCCTGTGACGACCCATGTTGCCGAAGTGAGCAGCAGGGAGAGGGAGGCATTTACAGTTCGTGCTTTTCATGGCTGACGGGAACGGAGCTGGATCGTGAACCAGGCGGCCCTGCGTTCTCCTTTATCTTGCCCTCATACTCTAGCTCCGCGGATGGCGGTGACCTGTGTGCCAAACAGCTGGCATAGCCTGTGGCCGGTGACACCAGTGGTCAGCTTCAGTTTGGGTGGGTGTTTGTTCCTTTAATATTGGCAGAAAGGTACTGCAGGGTTAGCCAGTTTTTGTGCCTGAAAGCCCTGTGTTAATGTTCCTTGAGAAACACTTTGATGGGGAAGCTGAATTTTCAGTCAACATTTAAATAGTTCGAGTTTTTCCACACAGTTTTTGGCCGCTGGGTACTTACCTTGCTTCAGAGGCAAGGCCAGTGAAATTTCAAAACAGAATGATGTATACAGTTTGTCAGTGGTCCTATCAAGAGATGATCTAGAAGTTCCAGGAAGAGGTAAGAAGTTCCCAGAAAAAGCTGTAGTCAAAGAATCAACACGCCCTCAGAAAATGTGAGCTCAGCCATGGACGTAGGCTGGGTTTAGGGAGAGGTAGTGAGAAGGAGCAAGGCAGGGACTCTTGCTTGGGTATCTCCTGCCAGGCCTTTGTGAATTCACCCGTGAGGAAAACAGGCCTGTTGGTCTGTGATGGGCCCGCGTGCAGGAGAACTGGAAGGTAAGGGCAGCTGTGTTAAAGTGGGACCAGGCCCAGTGGAAGTAACTCTATCCTTGTGGCAGGTTTGCACCAGGGTGAGAGTATATCTGGTGTCGTTTCTGTGTCAGCTTGTCCTTTATTGCCTCTAAAGCAGAGAACAGAACTGGGAAGAAATGATAGTCCTTTAGAATTGCGATAACAAGAGTAAGTTGGTGACTGAGGAGCAAAGGGAGATCTTTCAAAGATGACCAGTAGGACTTGGTGTCTGGGATATAGGAGATAGAAGTCACTGTTTTTGCCTGTTGGCTTTGAGAATATGGTAGGCTATACCAGTGGAGGCGCCTGTGTCCTCTGAACATGTGTTCATTGAGGGCCAACTGTGTGCAGACTTTAGGCAAAGTTCTGGGGATACAGGGGGTCAAAACTGCTGAGCGTCCCTGCCCTCCAGGCGTCACAGCCCTGTGAGCGGTCAGCAGGAGTTGCAGTTGTGAAATACATGAGAGGGGACCTGCAGGAGGGTCCTAGGCCCTGGGGCAGAGAAGAGGGAGGGAGCAGCCTGACTAGGTTGGAAAGACCAGCCGAGTACAGGCACAGGCACAGGCACGGTGCTTGATGGTCCACAAGGAGGGGTTTGTGGTGGTCACAACTAGAACTGGAGTGGTGGGAAGAGGAGCAGCGAGGATGTGGGCACAGCAATTACAGAGGAGTGGGAGTGGAAGTAGGAAAGGGGGTTGATAGGACACCGATGTCAGGCTACTCCAGTGCCCAAGAAGGAACCCCAACATAAAGGTTGATTGATTAAGCATTGGAGATTTTGGTGACCATCATGCGTATTTCAGGAGATTGCCAAAAAAGACCGGGCTGTTAGGAAATTGAGGTGGTGGCTATAAGGCACTTGAGGGCGCGCTGCCTGGTGAAAGCCCTTTTCATACTTCTCAAACAGTATTTGCCACGTGTACATTTTTTACTCAATTAAGATCTTATACTGTGTTTCAGATGAAAAAAAAGACATCGACCATGAGACAGTGGTTGAAGAACAGATCATTGGCGAGAACTCTCCGCCTGATTATTCAGAGTATATGACAGGAAAGAAGCTTCCTCCTGGAGGGATCCCTGGCATTGACCTCTCGGATCCCAAACAGCTGGCAGAGTTTGCCAGGTAAGTTCTAAGAACTTCCCATTGTTTCAGTTTTAGGAAGTATACTGAGTGTTGCCAGCTGTGTTTCTGGGGCCTCAGCGGCAATGGTGGCTTGTATTCTTGCTCTAGGGAAACCTCTGAAAACAAAAGCAGTTGGTTTTATTTTTAGTAGTAACCATGCTCTTAATGTGTGTGGCACCATTTTAGGTCCTGGCAAACAATGAGATAAAACAAATACGCTTTAATTCCATAGTTGACATTGCTTGTGAATCAACAGAATTGCACACAAGTTGTTGGAAGGGGCTGGCTTCACACGGCCTCCCTTGTCTGCGCTGAAAGGGGATGCATTGTCCTGACTAAGCTGCAGGGCGCCCGGGCCTCCACCGCGTGCCACAGCTGACCACAGGGAGGCCAGTCAGCTCACGTCTTAACTTGCCCTCGGTTAAGCGCTGCTGTGCTGTTAATTTAAGCGCTGTGACAGGAAGAAACAAAATACTTGGTGGCTGGGACCCCTGGGAGTGTCTGAGGGAGCCATCAGGAAGCTCTGAACCACTGAGCTTAGTTTGCTTTGCCTGAAGTGGGGCTGCCTTCCCGCGGAAGCCTCTGCCTCTCTTTACATTATTTACCTCCTACTGTTTGCAAGGAAACTTACAAAGAAAAACTTTCACATAAAATGAAATGAACTAGTAAACCTGATCGCAGAAGGTGTCCCGTGANCCCCCCCCCCCCCCCCCCAAATCCACTGGGTCCTGGCACATCCATGAGATGCATCGCAGGCGGGATCCAGGAGGAGGAAGAATCTGCGGTCCTGCACCATCTCAGAACTAAGCAGGGCACTTCTTTCTTCCCCTCAAGAGCAGAGTGTGGGCTGACAGTGCGGGCGGGTCCTGGCTTCTCTTCCCAGCCCTGCTACGAGGCAAGACAGGCCCCATACCATTTGGCACCTGTTTACCCACATGTCAGATGCCTGTAAGAATCCATGTATTTTAAAGAAGGGCTTCTTGCCCCTTTCCTTCACCCCAGTGAAATCATGGGATATACCCATTAATTTATTTGTTTTATCATGGCTTAATTAAAGTTAAAACTCCATCCTTTATCGGTGATGCTGTGGTCCAGCTGTTTTAAATACAGCAATGTGACTTACATCTGAGCGGCCCCTCCCCCAACACATAAATGGGATCTGCAGGGAGGTTAGAGTTAGGACAGCATCAAGTCCCCATTTTTGTATTTTGTCACCTTTTCCTTATATACGCAAGTCGGTGAGGTTGTGGACCACCACCCCAGGGTTCGAGGCAGTGAACTTGAGAGGCAAGAGAGCTCGGAGGAAGGGGGCTGTTCGGTTTGGCCTTGAAAAGCGCAGGGTTTTGAGGGCTGGCCGCATGGCAGGCGTGGCGCACACACAGCAGGGAAGCCCACACTCAGTGTCTGGTATACCGTGTCACAGGAGCCAGGGTCCACTCTGGCTGGGAACAGGTGCTTGCGGGGGGTGCCTGATGCTTACGCCAAGATGCTTGGCCTTCACTTGCCTGAGGTGGTTGTGTTGAGCGGGGTGGGCTGCTCTGTGGTCGGAGATTGAATTGGGAAGAATTAGCTTGCAGCTGGAGAGGCCAGTTGAGCAGGAACTGCTGCAGGCCTGAGCAGTACTGTGATGGGCAAGACGGTCAGCCAGCTTGTATGTAGGTGACAAGGGGAAAGATGGGGGCGGGGTGAAGAGAAGTCCAAATGAACCCTAAAACTTAGCCTCTTGGGCGAGAGAAAATCAGGTAGTGGTCGTGGTTTCAGATTCAGGTTCTAGATGCAAGTGAAGCCCCCATGGAAGATGGCTGTGGCTCAAGAAGTGTGGTGAGGTGGGGTCATTCAGGGCAGGGGCGGCTTTTGGAAAGGAAAGGCCTAAGCTAGGGAAAGGCCTGGCATCTCATGGCCCGTTGACAGCAAGGTCATTCAGACCGGTAGGAGGCGGCCCAGAAAAGTAAGCACTTACAGTGCAAAAGCAAGCTGAGTTTCCAGAAGGGCCAAGAGAGGGAAGAGTGACATCTCTTTAGATTGTGAATTACAAAGAGATTTCAGGGGTTGAGCAGGGGGCTGGAGTCAGGTTTTCCAGAGAAGGGCGTCTGTCCTATGAACTCTGAGCAGGAGAGGTCATCAGCCGGTGTTGGCCACAGCCCTCGTTCACCCCTCGCTACAGGCTTGGGTGATCTGAAAGTTCGTTCCAAGTTCTCTGAACAGAAAATCCAGGGTGTTTGAGCCCTAATCTTGGGGGACATGTGTCACTGTTGGGGTAGACCTTCTGCTGTTCCCATGGTCCTTCCACTCCCATCCAGACTGCCTCAGACCCTCATCCTCGGGGGGAATTGTCTGCTCACAGGGACTGAGACTCAGGAGCCAGATAGCCATCCATTTGTGAAATCTCAAAACACTGAGCATAAAGAATCCAGACGCTTTCAGAGAGTAAAGATAAGTCACCTGCATGAAAATGCTAGACTGCAAGGAAGCTCTTCTCCCATAGTGTAGCTAATTAGAAGACTATAGGATAATGTCTTGAGATTTGAGGGAAAATAACTATATATAGAATTCTTGACCCAGCAAAGCTATCAGTCAGATATAAGAGCAAAATAATGACAATTGTAGATACCTAAGGATTTGTTTTATATCGCATGCACCGTTCTGAGGAGGTTACTTAAGGATATACTCCAGTATAACAAGGACGTACGTCAAAGGGAAAACTTTTCCCTTGAGGATACAGTATAAAGAAAATGAAGAAGATAGCTATGCAGTGGGCTGGAAGACATTCTCAGTTTAGAGTAGGAAGTCATTGGGCTTTAAGAATTTCTTCAGGAAAAGTTGGCTTCATTCAGTGGTGGATAGAATGAGTAAGAAGCTAGAGGATCTAAAATGTATTCTAAAAAAGAAATAATAATCAGACCCCATGGAAAAGGATCGCCACAGCTTAAAAAAATATATAAAAAGCCAAAGCCTATAACTTTGGCAATATTTAAAGGGAACTCATTTGACCTGACAGTTGGAAAATCATCTCCTTGATACTGAAGCTACAGTATTGGACTTACAGAGCAGGAAATGTGACCCTAGCACAGAGTTACATTCTGTAGAAATCGGCATTTTCCTGGTTATCTGAAGATGGTCTGTGTTTATTTTCCCTTATAATCAACCTGTCTAAGATTTCTTTTTGTATTCTAAACAGAATGAAGTCTTGCCCGTCTTGACAGTGAACACAAAGTAAAGGCATAGCCAGAGGGTTTGGGCATTGCAGGGTGGCCTGAGGGTCAGGCTCATCCTCACCCCATTTTTCATAGTAGCTCTCGGAACACTCAGAGTAAAGTAAATCTGTTGGGAAGTGGCAGGGTTGAGATACACTGGAGCCTGGAGCGCCCTGCTCTATTAGGCTTCACGGTTTGAGAATGTGTGTAACAACCAACCAGAATTACTGGCTGGGGTTTCTGAAAGCCGAAGACAGAGGCACCAAGTTTCAAACAGGCCAGGGTTGGGGAGCAGATCACAGCGTCTTTGCTTAGATCCACAGCATTTGTTCTGCTGGCCTCACTCTTTGCCTCCTCCACTCTGGCTAGAGCGGTGCGTGAAGGTGGCACTGCGCCTGCCGGGGTGATGAGATTCTGGACTGGAACTGGCCAGGGAATGCTTCAGGTTCCCACTGCCCAACCCTAGACTGCTTAGTCAGTCAGTTGCTTTGTGGGGCCAAATGCAGGGAGTAGCACCTTCCTTGGGAAAGCACGGGGAGGTGGGACGGTGGGTGACTCTTCCCTGAAGTACACACTTCAGAAAGCGGTCAGTGGGTGGGATCTGGCGAATTCAGTTTCCTGATTAAATGGACAGTCATTACGCTTTCACATGAACTGAAGTTAGTCCTTTGCAAACCTCTGGCCTAGCAAGGACACAGAGTGGCTGGTTGGCTCAGTCCCAGGTTGGTATTTTCTTGTTCACTACCCACCCTGAGACTTTTTCGCAGGATTAATGTAAAGATGCAATGTGATGGTGGAGCTGAAAGGACCATAAGCCTCTTTAATGTCCTCACAGGAGTATGTGTATAAATGGTCTGTGTAAGCAATAATCACGAATAGACTCTGACCTGTCCAAAGCCACACTATTCTTTGCACAGGAATGGAGGTGAGTTGTGCTGTCACATGGCAGCAGTGTGACCCAGGAGCTCGTGTCGCACCAGCACAGGTCAGAGCGGTGGTTCCAGTCTGTCAGCTCAGCTTGCCATGCAGGGAAGAGGCTCATTTTCATTCAAGAAGCACCGCTTTGAAAATGTTTCCTCCCTGCTTCTGTCTAACTACGATAGGACTTCTGGTTCACATAGTACCCATGGAAAGTTGTGCCAGGAAATGTGGTTTTTGGTCCTGGTGTCCAAAGTTTCGGCGTGACTCCTTCCCCTACGCAGGAGATAGTCTGGGACCGCAGGCGTGTCCGGGGGCACAGTCTGCATTTGTCATTGGGCAGGACCCTTGGATCCCTGGCTCCTCCTATATGCGCAGTACACTGGGGGGACAGGCGCCTCTGCCTCACGGGGTAGAAGACGACGGGGTAGAGCACAGAACTGCCTGGGTTAGGCACACCTGGGTTTTGTTTTTGTTTTTTTCTTTTTCTTTTAAAGGCACGGACTTGTTTTTAGCTAGGCCCATTTAACACACAGCAGTGATGAAGTTGTCATTTCCCAAGAGCCCAGCATGCATCGTCACTTCTGGTCCTCGCAGCTCTAAAGTAGGTAGCGGTCCACCCGCTTACAGAATAAGAAACTGAGGCTGAGAAGTTCAGGTGTTCTGCTCAAGGTCATGCAGCTGGTAGAAGTCAGCATCAAGTCTCACATCTCATTCCGTCCCGTCCATTAGTGCCTCTGCTGTTGTCATCGTCGTCTCCAGTTCAAAAGATCTTTGTGAAGTATCCCCGTCAACAGAAGCTCAGCTCATGGTCACGTCCGACTCCTTCGGGTTGGTCAAAGTGGGGATATGATTTTAGTCTTAAAATTTTTTAAGGGCTTCAAAGGTGTATTATTTTATAGGTGATGAATCAGTTGCCATGAAGGTTTTAGTCTCACTCACAGAACGTTTTCAATGCAAGTGTACTTTATGGGGAAATTACCTTTTAATGTCGACATGCAAATGAACTGTGGTGAAGGCGACAGTTTGCCTGGGCTCCTGAGTGACTGCAGTTCCGCCCTCCGCTTCCTCTTTGAGTTCTCAGGTGATTGTCCAATCACGTTTCAGACTCTCCTCCCTTACAACTACATTTTTTAAATACCAGCACATCTTTCGGAAGTGACATTTTAAGGAAAAAATACCACAGTTACGGCATTTAAAAAATTAAGACTTGAATAAATTGGTACATGGACTGTTCTCATTACTTATGTGTGTATTTGAAATTTTCCATGATGACAAATTTAAAAAATAAATTCCTGGGAATAACAATTCAGGAAATGTACTGGGGGAGTCCTCCTTCTGAGTAACTCAGTCATGCCGGTCCTGCTGGCACTGCCATCAACCCGCTTTGGAACCCCAGGATGGGCAGGAGAGGGGAAGTGCTACTGTATGGCTCAGATGACTTCTAGGTCAGGCCTGCGGTAGGGTACGCACAGAGTAAAGTCCAGCGTCTTTAGGTGAGCACCAGCCCGGGAACCTGACACGCACCGTCCTGTAGTCTTCGCAGTTACACCCAGAGCATTTCGGGGCAATGATCAAGTGGAACCACGCTCAGTTGGGAAGATGCAAGTGTGGTTCTTGTTATTACTCCTGTTAATAGTTGATTGGAGGAGAGCCTTCGCGTGGGTCACGCTCGTTTTCAGGCTCTGATAATGCCTCCAGGTGGCGCAGTCGCACCAAATTTTTGCCCTACCTGGTTTTGGGAACTGACACCCAACATTTTGGATCTCATGGTACCACAAAGATTAGTTTAGAAGCACTTAGAAAATGCTCCCCAACTGTTTTCCCCCAGTCACAAGAACGACTATCTATAGGGATGGAGTAGGGGAAATTGCTCGACTGAAAATATTTTCATAGAAGATACTATTGTACAGTTTCAAACGAGCTCCTCGGAGATCAGTCCTAGTTACCAGATAAGTAGTTTTACCTGTGCTTCTGTGGCACCGAGAAGCATCAGGCTCTTCCAGAGCGGGAGTGGGAGGAGGATAGTGTTGGGGCCTCTGCTGACTCGGCGTGACACAGGAGCTGCTCACAACACAAGAAGAGTGGCGATGACCTGGCTCATGGTTAGGGAGTTGTTGCTTTCGTGGTTATTGAATACGAGTCCTCATGCAGGAGCGTGAGATGGCGAGAAATCTGTTTCGGAGAGTTGAATCTTTTTTTCTAGGAACTCTTTAAATTTCTCACCCCTCTACCACACACAGCTCTGTAGGGAGTATTTGGACAGAAAGTTTTGACAAAAGACCAAAGGTTGGTTCAGTGGAGATGGCAGGTAGGTAAGTTACCAAGTTGGCAAGCTCTGGCTAGTGATTCCACACAGGACTTGCCCTGACGGCCCGCCTGGCCAGGACCTGAGCGTGTCAGAAAGGTGTCCACGAGAGTAATGCTGTGTCTGAAAACCTGTTTTCCCTCCCACCAGTGACGTGACGGAAACAACCTAGGAAAGGGTAGGGCTCCCCACCCGCCCAGCAGTCCCCAGGGACTCCAGCAGTTAGTTTCTTTGCAGACATAAGGTATGAGTGTAGCTAATAAATCTGTCTGGAAGAACCACTGTGTATCCTGAGATGACTGGTCCGCGTGGAGTCCCCTCGACCCGTGCAGCCGTCAGGTGGATGTTGTGAAGTCCTTCCCCGGCCGGGGCTCCCTTGTGAGGCACCTCTGACCACAGCGGCTGCGTTGGGAGACCTTGCTTTGCCCCCGTTTTTTTGGGCCTTTGGCCTTTTGGTATCTTGAAGTTTTGAGGAAGGAAAGAGCAGATGCTTGAATCACAGATCACAGTGCGTTTCTAAGCTGCACCGACTCCAGCGATGAGCTCAGGGCATTTGGGCCCCTGAAATGGGAAGGACACGGGGCTGGCAGGGACACACGACCGCCCCGCCCCGCCCCGCCCCCCAGCTTTGGATGTCTCGGCCCCCGCCCCTTCATGGACACATTGTAACCGCCCTTTTCGTATCTGTAAGGAAACCTTTTAGGGACTATATGATTTACGCCAGTTGAGTCTACCCACTCCTACAAATCTCTCTCTCTCTCTCTCTTTTTTTGTTTTTTTGTTTTGTTTTGTTTTTGTTTTTTTGGTAAGAATGAAGCCAAGAAAAATTAAAGAAGATGATGCTCCAAGAACAATAGCTTGCCCTCATAAAGTAAGTAATGCTAGGGGCGTGCTCGGCAGCCTGAGTGGGTCTTAGCGAGCTTCTGAGGCGTCTGCACTTCCTCTCCGTCTCCAGGATTGAGATTCAGGAACTGTGATCTTTGGTTTCTAAATTCAAGAGACTTGACTGTTTTGTGATGTAAGTTTGATCAGTGAAGGCCACTTTTAGGTGGGGTACTGTAGGCCGTGTTTTATTATTGTGTAGTGACGACTAGGGCTTTTCTTTTTGGGTTATTAACACATTAATCTTAAGGCAGTGGGTTGTATCGCACCTTGGACCTTTATGGAACTGTAGGCTCATTTTGGAAATTATTTTGGATCTTGCTAAAATAAGTCTAATAAGAGTTGATAGTTTCCTTCACTGTTTTCTTAATTTACCCTGTTAATTGTCTGTTACTAGAAGGGCACTTAATTGTTTTCAAATGCGATTCGTTTTTTAAGATAAACAAGAGCCTGGAAAGTGCTTATGAAGTGTTGGTTGGGTCTGTTTCAAGCTTAATTGGATGTAGAAGTGATAGAAAAGCACCACGTGAGTGGAGAAAAACAAAAGGGGTAAAATTTTGAGCGGAAGAAGGAAATTCTTACCAGCCAGCAGACGGGGCAGGATAGCCTTGGCCCCTGGCACCACTGCTGCGGCTGCGCTTGCTGGCGCTCTCCTTGGGGGCTTGGAAACGCCGAGCGGTTCCTCTGGGGCTGGAGAAACACTAGCGTTTGAAAACAGTTGTGCCTTGTGCCTGTCATCTCTCCAGCTTCCTCTGTGTACTTCTTTTCCCTGTTTTACCTTTAAGTTCCGTTTTCTTGATGGAAACCCAACCTAGAGGTCAAGGTGAAAAGACTGTGGCTTCCCCTCCCCCAGCTGTGAAGTCCCTCGTGCTGTCTCTTGTCTGTCGTGCTGTCTCCTCATCCCCCATCCACCCCATTGTTGGGCAACAACTGCAGAAGAAATTGTGAAGCCCTGCTTCTTGAGCACCACACCCCCATCTGCCCCCCTCACCCCCGGTGTCAGTTTGCCTGCTTCTGTTCCCAGTGTCTCACAAAATAAATTTCTTCTGTAGTTGCCATTCCTTGGAGAACCCTCTTGCTTCTTTCTCTGTCAAGAAGGGGAAAGAGGCAGAGAGAAGAGGGGACAGTAGGCGGTGGAGAATGACAGCCCATTCTCGCAGCACAGGATGCGGGGCCCACCGAAGGTAGTGGTGGACTGCCGTCATCTTAACTCCATTTACTATCGGTGCTTCTGTTACTTCATCTGGGGACATCGTGGGGTGAGGCGGCTGTGGTGTAGCTAGAAGCCGGAGTGTGGGTTCTACTCCCGGCTCGGCTTCTACTGGTGGTGTGACCTTGGGCAAGTCTGCTTACAGACATCTCTAAGCCTCAGTTTCCTCATCTGTAAGACAAGGGTTTGCGTTCAATGGTCAGGCCTTCTCCAGCTGTCTGGTTTTTTTGTCCTAAGTAATTTACTATTTCTGCGTAACCCTAAGTCAATGAGGTGGGGGCGGGGGCTTGTTTTGTTTTCATGTGTCAGTGAAGGCTGTTAAGTGGTGACTCCTTTGTCCAGTTTGCAGTGTGAACCACTAAGCCTCTCTCTCTGTTCAAAGGGCTGCACAAAGATGTTCAGGGATAACTCTGCCATGAGGAAACACCTGCACACCCACGGCCCCCGAGTCCACGTCTGTGCAGAATGTGGCAAAGCTTTTGTTGAGAGCTCAAAACTAAAACGACACCAACTGGTTCATACTGGAGAGAAGCCCTTTCAGGTAGAGCCTGTCCTTCCCCTCACCACCTCCCTGAGCTCAAGGGCGGGGCCCCCAGGGAGTGGTGGGGTCTTGGGCTCCTAGAGAAAGTGGGATCTGTGTCCTGAATGGTTCACGGGGGCTCCCAGGGTCTTCACTCCCCTAGCGGGTAACATCTGGTGCTGGAGGCAGAGGCTGTGAGGTGGTGCCGGCAGAGCGCGCCATGGCAGGAGGGAGCAGGTCTGCCTGGGGCACACCGAGAGCTCCGTGTCTGGTGCGTTCACTGCGGGCTGGCAGTCTTCACGAACAGTAGATCGAGCTACTGATCGAGGGGAGCGTCTGAGTTTTTAGCGTGTGAGAGAAGAAGGTATTTGTCTTGTTTTTAGACTCCTGTCCATAAGTGAACGCACTAGCAGTGCAGCCAGCAAACCTTCACGTGGGTCTGTTTGATACTTGACACCAGAAACCTCCTAGCCATTTGTATTATAGATCTGAAACAGTGCCACAAGTCCTGGGACTTAGGGAATCGGGAAGGTCCTTGTTAATTTGCCAAGCTTTCTGTCAGCAACGCAGGAGGGCCACCCTCAGGGCCAAGCCTGTCTGCTCATTCTCTAGAGTCCATCTGGGAGCTGGCCGGGGCCAGGGCCGGGCTTGGTGGCAGGCCGCTCCTCGGTGCAGCAGCAGCTGCATCCTGGCCCTGCAGTCTGAGTGGGTTCTCTCTGGTCTCTCCTCAACAGTGCACATTCGAAGGCTGTGGAAAGCGCTTTTCACTGGACTTCAATTTGCGCACGCACGTGCGAATCCATACCGGAGACAGGCCCTATGTGTGCCCCTTCGACGGTTGTAATAAGAAGTTTGCTCAGTCGACTAACCTGAAATCTCACATCTTAACACATGCTAAGGCCAAAAACAACCAGTGAGAAGAAGCGAAGAGCCTCTCAGCCTGGGGAAGCCTCTTCCAAGAGTGTGATTGGGATAAATATGCCTCTCCTTTGTATATTGTTTCTAGGAAAGAATTTTAAAAATGAATCCTACACACCTAAGGGACAAGTTTTGATAAAGTAGAAAAAATTAAAAAAAAAAAAACAAACTTGAATAAGATGACATTGCTAAGATGCTCTATCTTGCTCTGTAATCTCGTTTCAAAAACACGGTGTTTTGTAAAGTGTGGTCCCAACAGGAGGACAATTCATGAACTTCGCATCAAAAGACGATTCTTTATACAACAGTGCTAAAAATGGGACTTCTTTTCACATTCTTATAAATATGAAGCTCACCTGTTGCTTACAATTTTTTTAATTTTGTATTTTCCAAGTGTGCATATTGTACACTTTTTGGGGATATGCTTAGTAATGCGATGTGTGATTTCTCTGGAGGTTGATAACTTTGCTTGCAGTAGATTTTCTTTAAAAGAATGGGCAGTTACATGCATACTTCAAAAGTATTTTCCTGTAAAAAAAAAAAGTTATATAGGTTTTGTTTGCTATCTTAATTTTGGTTGTATTCTTTGATGTTAACACATTTTGTATAATTGTATCGTATAGCTGTATTGAATCATGTAGTATCAAATATTAGATGTGATTTAATAGTGTTAATCAATTTAAACCCATTTTAGTCACTTTTTTTTTTCCGAAAAATACTGCCAGATGCTGACGTTCAGTGTAATTTCTTTGCCTGTTCAGTTACAGAGAGTGGTGCTCAGTCGTAGAATGTACTGTACCTTTTAACACCTGATGTGTACATCCCGTGTAACAGAAAGGGCAACAATAAAATAGCAGTCCTACAGAAAGAACATGGCAGAAAAAGATCTGTAAGCACAGTCTTATTTCCTTTTGTTGTCCAGAATAATTATAATTCTTGAGCCTCCCAGAAATTGGAAGCTAAATAAAGCAACTCAAGTTTCCTTTATTTTGCACTCGATTACAGTGAGTTGGAAGTAGAGTGATGCATGGATTATTTTAGAACTTCCTATGTGTGCTGGATTCTGAGAGAGAGCAGGTAACAGGCATCCTGAGTTAAGGAACTACCTCAGAGCACCCCAAAACGGGCCCATTGGTGATAGGATTTTGACTCTAGCCCCCAGCCGGTGTGTGTCCTCAGGTAAGATGTTGGCCGAGTCCAGTAGGGAAGCCCCAAGCCCCGTGCCTCCAGCAGAGACGACCGAGGGCCTTGGGTGCACTCCTGGAAGCGCCAAGGGCCAGGCTATGGGGTTTGAGAGCCCCTGGCGCAGGCGCAGTGCTAGCTGTGTGGCGGTGAGCGCCAGAGCCCAGCCTCACGCTTCTGAATGATACCGAATGCAGACTGACGAGGGGGTTTGATGGTTAGAAAACTGTACTCAGTGAGTACTTTACCTCTCACATTGTGACCTCTTAAATGTACGAATATAATTTTGGGTTTCACTTGAGTTGAATAGCACTCACGAGACTTCTGCAAACTGCCATGATACAGCAAAATCCCATTTATTCAAAATGCAAACACAGTGTGTGTCTGCTGCATGCTCAGCGCTGCGAGGTCATTGACAAACTAGCTATTCTGAGATCTCTTTACGAGATGTCCAGGACACCCTCCGGTCCCAGAACGTAGCCCGATCTCCCAGCTTCTCCACCGGCCCTGCGCAGGAGGACCGATGGCCTAAGAGCAGTGACCCTGTGGCTCTCTGGAATTTTTGAAGTGCCTTCTGAATCATAAATGAAAAAACTTAACTTGAGACGCTTTTTTTTATTCGCTCAGAATCTGTTCTCCATTGAGTAGTTTGATGGCATGAGGTAATGAGAAGACCCAGCTGTTCTCTGGATAAGCCAGGCTTTGCTGTATCTGGCAGTAGGAGAGAGGTAAGCTGTGGCGGAGGTCCACTCGAAGGCTGAGCGCCCGGGCCCGACAGGGGATTCTGGACAAGGCTGGGGCACAGACCTCCACGGATGCCTGAGGTGTGGGCGCCCATTCACCCTCGGCCAGCACTGTCCCACACCGGAGCCTGGCCCTGGCCGCAGGACGCTGCCCCGGGGCCCAGGCCGGGCAGACTCGTGGCGGCCCCGTGTGGGCCGCCCTCCTCTCTGTGCCTTGACCCCGGGGGGATGCCTTCGGTCACCTCTTCCATCTGGTCGTGTTCAGGTATCTTCTCTGAATCTGCAGTTAATTCTGAAAGGAGTTGAGTTGGGGGGTGAAGAAAGGCTTCGCGCGCAGGTCCCTTGTTGAGGTAGCGCTCTCGGTTTCCAACGTGTAGGAGACTTGTCCGCGAGCAGCGACTTGAGCGTAGACGTCGTTCTCTTTGGGTATAACTTTTTTGCCCGTTTTGCTTGTGGTTAGAATTTATAATTTTGCTGAAGATGTAATTTACTAAACTTTAAATGGTGTTCTAACAGTGAGTCAGTTGTCTTGAGGATTCATCTGATTTATAAGTAAGACTGATAGACATATTTTCTTACATCTGAGCTGAAATAAATGCATGTTTCTAGCATATGTACCATAAAAACTCCAGAGGATAAGTTTACACTTTAACCAGATATTGTTTTCTATTTTTGGATTTCTTCTTCCCTCCCCCTTTTTGGTAATGGCGGGGGGGGGGGCATATTTGTACAAAGAACTATCACCCCAGAGTGACATTTATTTTGCAAGGTGACGTTGAACTCATGCTGTTGGTTCCATACCGTGTTTGTGTGCTGTGCCTAGACTCCAGGCCTGAGGATTTTAGGAAAATCCAGATCTTTTGCTTTCCCCTGTTTGGTTTTCATGTACCGATTCTTTGAAATGTCACTGTTGCTAGTTTGAGTACAGACCCTTGGTCAGAATCGTGCACTCAGTGCCCGCCCGTATTCCCAGGCAGAATTCCCGCTAGTTCTTCACGAGCAGAGAGGGGCCCGGCCCTGGGCAGCACTGAGGTCGCAGGCTTGCTGCTCTACCCCGTTTCCTAGCCCTTTCCTCGGGATCTGCCGGTGGCACAGGAAGACTTGCCCTCGGAGAGAAGGTTTGACTGGGAAAGCTGCAGGCCACGCCGCCAGCCTGTGCCGTGGGGTCCGCGGGACTTAGGGAGGCTGCTTAGTCGTCTGCAGTCTTCGGGCCCTCCATTTCCTTGACGCCTGGCCACAGAAGGAGCAAGGACCCCACAGTGCAGCAGTGCGAGACTTCCTGGCCCGGCGCTGGGTGGTCTTGGGACCCTCGTCTGCCTTTGTAGCCGTTGTTGTGCGTGTGCAGCCCCACTTCGGAGTGCAGGGCCAGCAGGTCTCCCCAGACTTGGCCCAGAGGTGCAAGGGAGGAGCGGGGCGCCCAGTTCTGACTGCAGCTCCCAGCCAGCACTCAGGCCAACCCTGCCATCCCGCAGAAGGTGCCCGAGGCTCCAGGCCTCCCACTGCGCGGCACGAGCACCGGCCAGGCGGCTGGCCGGGTCCCCTGCGCCCTACCTCACGGACCCTGCTCGTTGGTGGTTACTGTTCTGGCTGTTGAGCTTCCCCGGGTGCCCAGAAGGCGGAGCGGGGGCGAGCCTGTGAGAGCAGGGGCCAGCCCTCCGCGCAGCGCTTGCATGGCTGAGGGCTTCCTGGCCTTCCATCTCTGGCCTGGGGTGTCAGCAGCCAGCCAAAAGGATCGTAGAATGCTGGGCCTGTGTGGAGACTTGGAGGGGGGCCACTCCCGGAGGTGGGGCAGTAGCAGAGGGGAAATCCCCGCCAGCTGTCGCACCCCTTGCCCAGCCCACCAGCGTCTGCAGAGGTGAGTGCGCTGCTCTGACATTCGCCCCAGTCGGTCACGGTTTGACTCCACAAAGGGCACGCTGGAGCCAGCTGTCTGCCTTTCGCTAGCGAGACTCCACAGGAGATGGCCTTGGCCGTGGGGGCGTCCTCATTGCCACATGCTGCCATCCAGAGCCCCCCACATCCACCTCTGTCGTGGGGGGATGTGCTTCTACAGACTCGCCTTTTCCTACAAGCCCTCACCTGTGACCAAGGCTCTGGTCTCTCCACACGGTGACTGGTGAAGCCATTTTCATCAAGTTTTTTATTCATTTTCTGGCAACTTCTGTAGGCCCTGGCTCAAGGACTAGCGTTGTGTCTCATATACATCTTTTTCTTAAATGTTCTTTGCCATTTCTGGAATTGTCCTTGGTTTCTCCTTAGCTCATAGGTCATAGATGCAGAAATATTGTAGTATTTAAGGCATCCGCATCCAGCATCAGATGGCTTTGCACCCAGAAACATTTAGCGGTAACTCAGTTGAAGCACCACGCATGTGTAACATGGCGCTCTAAAGTATAATAAACGCATAATGTCAAGCTTTTCAACGCTGTGGTCCTTGTGTATCCTTCCTCGGCCGCCGTCTCGAGTTGCTCACCCTGCAGCGGGCGCTGACCTGGTTCTGGGGCAGCCCGGCCTGCCCGCGAGGGCCCGTGGGCTCCTGCTCACAGCTAGACAAGCCTGGCAGCCAGGTTGCTTCCGCCGGAGCCTCTGCTGCGGCCTCGAGCCTCCCCAGAACTCAGCTGGTGGGGCCCGGAGTCCCCCGTGTCAGTTCTGGGAGCTTCGTGGCCAACACTGGGTAGATGCTCAGAGCCTTGACAAAACTTGAGAGCAGCTTAGGCGGCCAAGAGCAGGCGCTCGGGCTGGCCTGCTGCAACGCAGTGGCCAGTGGAGGTGGACGGTGAAGATGGAGAAAGATGGAGATGGCTGTGCTGGGAAGCAGCCTGGGGGGGGTCGCGAGGGGGCAGGTCTGGGAGTGCCCCTAGGGAGTCAACCTGACTATGGCCCACCACTACCTGCCGGTTTACGCCTGCCCTGCCCTGCCCCTGGAGCTGGTGGCCGTGCCCTCCACCCTGCGGCCTGGCTGCCTGCTCGGACTTGCCCTGGCAGATTCCCTCTCTGCCCGGCCTCCTCCCACCGCTGCTCCACCTCCAGCTCCCTCACTGCGCCACCTCCCCTCTCAAGTGCCCCAGACCCCAGGGCCACAGGAGGGCATTTCTGTGGACATCAGGACCCCCTGGAAGCCCAAGTGGGGTGGGGTGGGGGCGCCCAGAGGCCCTGTGTCCCGGACCCCCCAGTGCCTCCAGTGCCCAGTCCGCACACCCTGAGCCCAGCATGTATCGGGCCCTGCAAAACCAGGGCTCTTCACCCCATCGCCTCTGCCCTTCCTCCTCACAACGTCCATACTGCCCCTGCTGCCTCAACCACTGTGGCCCAACAACGGGCTCCTCACAGAGGCGGTTGTAAAGGCTTTGGAGAGCTCAGTGGCCTTGGGCCTGGGTGGCAGCTCCATTTTCCTCAGCAGAAGCTGAGAGGCGGGAGAGTCCCAGGGAGGAACCTCTGCCGCTGAGGGGGCAGGGGTGCCTCTGTGGTGCATTGTGGGGTGACCTGCAGTTGGCAAGAGGGGAGACATTACTGGAGGACACCCGGTGCCCAGGTAGGGAGATGGGTAGCCCCCTGGGGGGACAGCACGGGGTCAGAGCAACGCTGGGAAGCCCGGGACTCCCCTGAGCCTGAGCGAGCTCTCTCCACCCTCACCTTTGGCGCCCCCACTCCCAGCATCGCTCCGCCGCCCCAGGTCTCAGCGTCAGTCTCCGGAATCCGTCTGTCCCTTGGCCTGGTCTGGTCAGCCCAGCCCGCCGCGGCCCTGGCCACCCTGACACCCGCCCTCAGCCTGCTCCGTCTCAGCCTGCGTGGAGGCCCTGCACATAACACGGCCTGGCCTTCTTTCCTTCCCCACCCCTGGAACTTACCTGCAAGACCCACAGCTCACTGCCTTCCCACATCGGCACCCCACCCTGCGTCCCCGCCCACTGTGGCAAGTGTCATTCAAGCCTGAACTCCCCCCACAGGAGCCTGCCACCTGGAGGGAGCTGCCTCCCCATTCCAGTGCCCTGGGGCAGGGCTTGTCCGGCTTGGGGGCTAGGAAACTGATCTGAGCCTGATCTGAGGCGCCCTTGAGCCTGGCTGGTGGGTGGGGGAGGACAGGAGGGGGCTGTGCCTGGAGCTGCCCTCAGGTGCTGCCCCTGTAGCCAGGGGACTGCCAGCAGGCCCCCCGGAATCTAGCGTCCAGCCAGTCAGTCTGGCTCTTGTGGGCCTGCTGGTGGTCGGCAGGGGCCTTGGGCAGCACAAGACTGGAGATGCTCGGCGACAGCGAGGCTCTGAGGATCTTTGGGCTGCGGCCAGGCACGACTGGGCCATGACCTTGGACGGTCCCACTTGTGTCCTCAAAAAAGTGGGGTGCCAGTGCGGACCTTGTAGGGCTGAGAGGGTTAGGGGACTGTGCAGAGTGCTGGGCTGAGGCCCCTCTGTGACAAGCACCGTGTCTGCAGTGGGGTGCCTGGGACTGGGGGCTTCTGACTCCTGAGAAAGCCACTCTGCAAATTGGGCTGGGCCAGGCGGGCGTGCTGAGGGAGCAAATCGGTCAGTGAGTCGGCAGACTGGCCTCCCACCGAGACACTGGGCGGAGAGTTTCTTGGGTTGCCTCGGCTTCCCTCAAATGCATAGGGTCTTCACCTGTCACTGTTCAGCTGAGTGGCTGGGCCTGCCCGCCCCCTCTTGTTCCTGGCTGGCAGCGACCTGCAGTGGCCTTGGGGCACCGGTGCCCGTGGCTGCCCAGTATAGCCCAGCAAGCCCTCACCACGGCTGCGAGCGACGTCCTGCTGGACATGCAGCGTGTTTCCAAGGCCAGGCTGCCCGGTGGCCCCCAGGCCACAGGTACACGCCTCCCTTTTATGGAGCATCCAGAAGCCTCAGCCACCAGCTCTGGGACATGGGCCACTTCGAGCCGCCGGGAGCACGGGAAAGGCGTCTTCGGCCGGACATGCTGCCAGCCCAGCAGACGATCCCTGCCATGGCCAAGCGGCCCTCCCAGCCTCGTGACCCCAGGCGAGCCCACCGGCCCTTCTGCCTCCGCCATACTGGGCCTCGGCGGCATCTGCCCTCCACAGTCTGGTCAGCTACTGGCGCCCTAAGACCAAGTACCAGCTCCCAGTGCTGCTGGACAAGGACAGCAGGGACGTCACTGCAGGACTGTACCAAGGACACGCTGTGCCCCACACCCAGGGGCTGCCTGTGAGTGCGGCCCCACTGGGAAGTGGGATTTCGGCAGCCTTGTGAGTTAAGATGAGGTTAGGGCGGGGCGGGGCAGGCCCTGAAGCCAAAGACCGGCTTCCTGTGACCCCAGGGGCCAAGAGCGCTGGGAGAGGGCACTGCCCGCGGGCGGATGCTGGCGGAGGCGGCAGTGCTCCCCCGGGGCTCAGCGCCTCCGGAAGGAACCGCACTGCCCACACCTCAGCTGCAGATTCTGGCCTCCAGAAGGGCGGGCGGTGGCGCTGCTGCGTTAGCCCTGGCAACAGACACAATCTCCGAGATAACTGTCAAATGGAAAAAGCCAGAACAGAACAGGCAGTACCACGCCGCGGGCGGGGCGGCCCTCTGGCCCTTCACTTCGCTGACACCTGCCCGGCAGCTCTGGGACCTGGGCGAGCCTGCTCTCCAGCATCTGCCCGGCTCGGAGGAGAGAGGACGGGCGCAGGGGGAGACGCGGGGCTGCTGCCCGGCCCTGGGGCCCGTGCTGTGCTGGGGCCCCCTGACCCCACCAGCATCACAGGCTGATGCCGGGGCTCAGTGGGTGTGAAGAACGGGGGTCGGGCCCTCTCCTACCGGAGGTGTGGCTCTAGGCTCGGGAGAGCAGCTTCAGGCCACAGCAGGCAGGCTCGGCCTGGTGTCCTGGACTGGCCCAGGGGGCTGAGCACAAGAGGGGTAGGTGGCTGGCAGGACGCCCCTTGGCAAAGGAGGTGACCTCCAGAGCGCGAGCCTCAAGGAGCCCCGAGGCTGTTGGGGCTCATCTCTGGTCCTCTGCCTGCCCCACGCGGGGATGCGCCCAGTCTGCCACCCCGCTGCAGCCCAGCAGCAGCCAGGACCCCAGCCCTGGAACTGCAGACTCCGGCCACTCGCTGGGGGTGAGGGGAACACCCCGCTTTCCTCACTGACCCCCGGGCCCGCACTGGCCCTGCATGGCAGACGGGAAGACCGTGCCCTGGGCCCCAGCCAGGCCACGGCAGGCCCGAGGCGCACAGCCCACAGCGCGGCCATGCTGGCTCTGGAGCGGGGCACAGTGAAGCCCTTCCTCCTCGATGCACAAAGGAGTCAGCACCACACTCTTAAAAAAAAAGCAAACACTTTATTCCCTCGGTGGTCTTTGCAGTGACACCGCACGCTCGCGGGGGCATCTGCTCTTTCTGGAGCCGGGCTTGCCGCGCTGCCCAGCGAGACCAGGCTTCTAGTACTGGCCCCTGGCGTGTGGCCCAGCGCCCCTTAGCGCAAAGGGGCCCAGACGGCCCACCCATCAGTGGCCTCCCGGGACGTGGCACTGCGGCGCCTGTCCAGGAAAGACACCGTGTGCTGGGAAGCGGGGGTTCTCTCTGGGAGGTAGGTGGCTCTCGTCCACCCCTCGGGAGTCCTGGCCAGCTGACCACGTCTGTTTTATGGATGGACAGCTCGAGGCTGAGGGAGAAAGGGCCCTGTCTGCTCTGCACAGGCTGAGGTCCCCACAGGCCCCAGGGCTTCTTGGGCCACCCGCTGCCCTCCAGAGGGAGGGGCGGCAGCAGCCACGTCCCCCCATGCCACGTGGAGAGGGGCGGGCATAGGATTCGGTCCTGGCACCAGGCGGCACCCCAGGCCTCCTCCGTCCCTGCCACGGGCTGGACAGGTAGCCGAGAAGTGCCCCTGGAACCAGCCAGGTAGCAGGTCTGGCTGGCTGGGGCAACAGAGACCCCAAGGAGGTGGCGGCCTGAAGGCCAGGCGGGGCTGGAGTGTGGCTTCCAGAGGACCGCGCCAGGCCAGCGCTTCACAGGGACTCCGGGACCAGGAGTGCGGGTGAGGGGCCCGTGCCAGGGCCGCAGGGCGGAGGAGGTGGGGCTGAGTCCCAGTCACCAGCTCGCACTGACCCGATGGTGCCTGCCGCTCACTGCCCGGCCAGGGCGGCCTAGGTCTGGCCGGTGGGGTGGCTGAGAGGCAGGCGGGGCCTCACAGGCTGGACGGCTGGGCCAGGGTGGGGGCGGCTGCGGGCACAGCCTCGTCCTCGGACCCAGCCTCTTCGCCGCGGGCGTAGGACAGCACCACGGTGACCGTGGCGAAGGTGGCTGCGTTGACCGGGAAGGCGCGCAGCAGCGTGGAGGCCAGCCCGCGGGTGAAGACGCGCCAGCCCTCGGCCTGGTAGCTCTGGCGCGCGCAGTCCAGCATGCCCCGGTAGCGCGGGGCGCCCCGCAGCCCGTCGGCCTGCAGCCGCGACTTGACCACGTCCACGGGGTAGGTGGAGAGCCACGACAGGATGCCCGACGTGCCGCCCGCCAGCAGCAGCTTGGGCACGAGCAGCCGGTCGCCCGGCTCGCAGCCCAGCGCGCGCGTCAGCACGTCGTAGGAGAGGAAGTAGACGCCGAAGCTGGGCGTCTCGCGCAGCAGGGTGGAGGCCATGCCCCGGTGCACGCCGCGCAGGCCCTCCTGCCGGTAGATCTGCGCCAGGCAGTGCAGCGAGCCCCGGTAGGTGCGCGCCGGGCCCGCGTCCTGCAGCTGCAGCCGCGTCTTAGCCAGCTCCATGGGGCAGCAGATGACGCACTGGATGGCGCCCGCCGCCGCCCCCGCCAGGAACTGGTTCAGTGGCGAGTCGCGGCCCAGCGCCCGGAGCGTGTTGCCCTGCACGCCAAACACCAGCGCGTTGATGAAGGTGAGCCCCATGAGCGGGGAGCCCAGGCCCTTGTACAGGCCCAACACCTGCGGGGTGCAGAGAGGAGTCAGGCTGCGCAGGGGCGCCCCGCCCCTCCGCCCCCGCCCTCGCGGTGGGGGAGGGGCGGCACAGGTGCTCGCGGAGAGGCGCCCAGGACAGCCCCATCAGAGAGGCCCGCTCGCACTGCCCTGCGGCCCGCCCTGCGCCCGCGCCCGCGCCCGCCACTCACGCTCTCCTGTCGGATGATGGACTGGAAGCAGTGCAGCGTCCCACGGTACTGGGGCTTCTCGGGGCTCTGCACCTGCAGCCGCACCTGGAAGGAGACCCCAATGAGGAAAGGGTGCTGGCCGGAGAGGGACCCCCCAGCTGGAGCCCGCAGCTTTCTGAGGCTTTCGGAATGCTGGGGTGTGCGGGGCTAGGGACCCCTGCGCCTTCTGGGAGACATCCACAGGCGAACAGCAGTCAGCCAGCTGCAGAGGCTCGCAGGAAATCTGACAAGTGGGGGTGCTGCCTCGTTTCATTGCCTCACCCGTGCCCTCCCCGCCGCCCAAGGGACTCCTGACCTAGGCTTGCCCCCAGCCCCTGTGGGTGGCAGCGCCGGGAGTCAGTGCAGGGTGACATGAGCCTCCAGCCCTGGGGCCAGGCCGGGGTTGGGCGACCAGGTGAAGCATTCTCGGGGGTGGGTCCCGCTGGCTGACCCCCACGTCACCCAGATGATGGCTGGGCAGCCCCCGGGATCAACGCCACCAGGCAGGTGGGTGCAGCGGCACCCACTTCGCGGCCAGCACTGCTGGGGGCCTGGTGGAGGGCTGCCCTGTGAGGGCCTTGCGGGGTTCAGAGCCCCTACCTTCCCTGCTTCTCTCCACCAGGCTGGGTGGCTCCCCTGCCACACTCAGAGTTTTCAGTTGGGATCAAGCGCAGTCTCTGCAGGAGCCCCACCCCCCGCCCCACAAGAGAAAAGCACTGGCAGGTGCTGAACTGGAAGTGGGAGCCGGGAGCTCTGGTGCTGGTGCTGGCTCAGCTTTTGTGATGCGAGGCTCCCCTTCCCCCGCGAGAAGGCTGTGGCTGTTGTCCTGTGCGCAGAGCATGGCCCTCGGACACCCGGCCCGAGCCTGTGAGAGCTGGATGTTGCGCCCAGCTCAGGTGCAGTCCAGCTTGGTCCATGGGACTCGGGCCCCTCCCCGCTTTGCTGCTGGTCCAGGTCTGAGATGAGTCCTTGCTGTCTGGGGGGCTGGCAGACGAGGTTTGGGGTGCAATGGGACCCCATGGCCCTAACTTGTAACATACAGGGTTGAGGTTCTCAGCATCTTGGCTGTGGTTTGGGGGTTGATGAGAACAGTGGCTCCTGCCCCGGGAAGGGGCCGTTCACCCCAAGCCCAGGAGGCTCCCAGCTCCCCACAGGCCTGGGAACCTCAATCCCAGGAGCCCTGGCCCCGAGGGGCTGCTCTCCCCACCAGCCCTGCAATGGCCCCCGCCCCGGACTTCCGCTGGGCCCAAGCTCACCTGGTGCACCCCCACCCCGCCCTGCTAGCGGTGGAGGGAACGCTGGAGGGGGCTGGGGCCAGGCCCAGCTGCGTGCGAGCACAGGCAGTGGGGCCGCCGGTCTCTGCCCTGGGGTGAAGCTTGCACCTTCTATCACAGTGAGGCCTGTTTGGATGGAGATGCCCAGCTCAAAGTGGGGGCGGCGCCCCAGCCCCCAGACTGCCAGCTGGGACTTGGTTCCCTGCTCACGGCCTGAGTGGTGAAGTCAGAAAGGTGCCTCCAGACAGACACGAAGGTGTCCGAGGGCAGTAGCCAGGGCGCGGGGCCTTGGAGGAGGCCGAGGTTTGAATTTGCATTTCTGGAGCAGGGGCGGATTATGTAAGATCTACAAGAGGACAAGAGGGTGCAGGGCAGCTCTGGAGGTCAGGCTAGGGGCCGCCTGGAGCAGGGGGTGTTAAGAGGGACATGAGGACTTGGGGCGATTTTCCCAGGCGGGTGCTCCGTGAAGAGTGGCAGGTTTGCACGCTGAGCCAGTGTGTCCGTAGAGTGTGTTAAATTTCCACGAAACAATGCAGCACCGAGTCAGCTGCCAGACGGACAGCCGGGCCGCAAGATGTAAGTACTCGGTGGCTGAGGTGCACGTGTGTGCAAGGGAGTGACGTGCTCACTCATCTTCTGCGCTCCCGTTTTGTGGGCCAGGAAGGTCACATGAGAAGCTCGTGAGCTTACTTTGTGACATTCACAGCGAACTGTCCAATCTGACATTTTGGGGGACTAGGAGCTGTTACGTTACAAGAAAACTGCGGGTAGCAGAGAACCGGAGTGAGTCTTGACCTCAGCTAGTTTGCGTGTGATACCAGATGCCGCAGTCATTTCTAGCCAAGACCCAACTCTGGAACGTTGTCAGTGCACGCTGCATCGGCTGACACGCCGTCGCTTGCTTCTCCCGGGTGTCGAGCCTCAGTCTTGGGCCCGGTTAATGAACTGGTCACTCTGAGGGGGACGCGGTCGCCGGCAGGAGGGGACGTCCTGTCTGCAACTGTGGGTCTGCACACGCCTGCCTTCTAGTAAACGTTTTTCAGTTGTCAAAAAAACCCTCACATTTAAAAGACACCACATGGGAGGTGAGGGGCATGGGGCGGAGGGGTGCTCTGAGGGAAGTGCACAAACTGTGGGAACTGGCGTGCCTGGTGGCAGGAAATAATCTGCTTTTCTACCCCCCACTTTTAGTGAGAAAGCTTCACTTTTATAACAGAAAACAGCCAGTTTAAAAAAAAAAAATGAGGCCATCAGTGATGCAGCATTGTATTAAACCCAGGAGGGAAGGAAAATAAAAAATATAAATACTTTTCTTAAACTTACGAGTATATAAATCGAGCCCTGTGGGCATGAGCCGGGGGCAGCCCGCACGGGCAGTGGGCGCCCTCTCCCCTCCAGCAGGAGCTCTGGCTTTGAGACGGGTTTGCCCGGAGGTTGTCCCGGCAGGCGAAAGCGGTCCCATGTGAGCTTCCTCAAATGCCACCCAGGCGCCAGGGAAGGGGCTGGGGTAGGCGGCAAGGTGGGCCGGGTGTTGAGGGAGACTCCAGAACGGGGGGGGGGAGCCAGACCCGGAGTGCCCAGCCTGATGGGCCGACTGGGTGGCCCAGCCCTGGCTCTGAGAAGCCCGGCCAGGAGGTCAGCCTGGGCGTGAATCAGAGGCACCGCCTGACTGGACATGGCTGCCAGAGGCCTTTGCAACACGTGACCACGAGAGACATCCAGTGTGAGGTGGACACTGCCAGGCTGGCCGGAGCGGCTCTGGCTGGGGGCAGTGCCCCCAGAGCCCCGCTTGGTAAGAGAGCTGGCCTCAGCCCCCTCCCGATGCACCTCTGGTGGGCAGCAGAGGCCCACTAGCCCGTGCCCTTACACAAGCCAGCTGCGGTGACGAGAGTCCCGGCAACACGAGCCACTGAGCCGGGCAGCAGGCCCTGGCAGGGCCCTCCAGAGTCCCACCTGCCCCTTGGCCTGAGGTGAGGACAGCCGTGCCCACGGGTAAGGGGCTGGCCAGGGTCACGCGGCGGGCAGAGGGGCTGGCACCCCGCCCCAGGGTCCACTTCCTCAGGCCAGCGCCCACACATAAGGCAGGCCCTGCCGCCCGAGCACCACGTCCCCCGGGGAGAGGACACGGACGGGCTGGGCTTGGAAAGGTTAAGACCCCCAAACGGGCAGTGGGGCATTTCCAGCCAAAGAATGTGGATTCCCTGGTTTCCGCTCTGAGGTGTCAGTGCGCTCTGAGGGTGCCAGGCACAGGGGGAACGGCCGAGGGCCGCCTGCGGCCACTGTCCTAACAGGGGCACACCGCCCTTCTCCACTACGGAAATCCGGTTGGTAGGGCACACACACCAGTACTCCAGGAAAGGTCTGGAGTCAAGCCTGAGAGCGGTGAGTGTCCCCCACTTGGGAGGGGAGAGCTGCCCTTTGGGTCCTCAGTCCAGGCCCACCACGGCTGGGATGAACTTCCACGCTTAGTCCCGCCCAGACAGAGCAAGGCCCGTAAGGACAACGCTGGAAGGAAAGGCCAGCGTGGCCGGTGCCAGGGCTGCGGGGCCTGCAGCCGCGACCCCTGGGCCCTCCTTCCATGTCTGTGTACTCACCTTGACCGTGTCAAACGGGTGTCCCACCAGCACGCCGGCCACACCTGCGGAAGGAAGGAAGGAGCGCCTGAGCCAAGGCTGGGCCTGCGGGGGGCCGCAGTGTGGTGCCCAAGAGCCACTGCCAGCACCTGCTGTGCCAGGCACCCCGTGCCCACAGCCCTCGTGTCCAGGGTGGTGCGGCTCTCTCCTTCCACCTGGACGCTCACTGCAGTCCACAGCGGAAGCCCATCCGGGAGGTGGCACCAGCCACTGCGGAGACGGCCTCATGTATCAAGCCCTCCGGCCGGGGCCTCCCTGGAGGCACAGGGGTAGGCCCAGCGCTATCAGGCACCACCAGCTACCGCACCCCAAGTGCGAGCGCAGCCAGAGCTGACCGCATGTGCTTGGGTGGGCCAAGGGCCAGCCCGCCCGCTCTCCCTCGAGACCCGCCTCTTGCTTCTCGCCTCTCAATGCCGTCTCCGCCCGGAGAGACCAGCCCTCTTTCCGCATCATGTTTTACGTTCCCTAAGTTTGCAAGTGCTAGCTGAGAACCCCTTTCCCTGGGCAGCGATCTCCAAGGGCTGGGGCCCTCCCCTCCATGGTCTCCTGGCTCTCAGGCCCTGGCCCTGCTGTGGGGCCCGCAGCTCGCGCTGCAGGCCGACTTGCCCAGTGCCGGCAACAGCCTCTCAGCCTCCCGGCCAGTGGGCAAACACTGCAGGCCACCTCTGCAGCCCCCTCTTCCTTGACCGGCAGGCGGTCCTTCGGTGACGGGCTCAGCCCCCGGCACCAGAACCTCCCCGTCCGCAGGAGCAGTGGGGTCCCGTGAGGCCTGCCTCCATCCGGGCTTCAGGCCCCCCAAAGCCTGACCTGCAGCTGCAAAGCCACCTTGGGAAGCAGGAAGCCCCAGGAGGGAACTGAGGCCGGGTCACAGGTGCAGAAGTCACCCTGTCTCCGACCCAGCCCGGGGCCCACTGCCTCACCAGCGGTCCCTCCAGGACGCCGCCTTCTAAAGCACCTGGCAGCAGAGGTGCTGGGAGGAGACACCAGGTGCAGCTGTGCCCTGCTGCTGCTGAGCTTCTCCACCCGTCTGTCCCCGGGCAGGGGCACCCCGCCCAGAGTGAAGACCAGGGACTGGCTGACCCCGTGGACAGAGCAGTAGATTCGGACCCTCCCCCATGGGAAGCCACATGACGATGCCAAGATGGCTGCCGCACCCCCAGGTGCAGAACACGGGGGATCCACACCCAGCCAACCAGAGGACTCTGCCCAGGAGTGGCCCGGGCCACCAGAAGCCCCCCTCATCAGGGCCTGAGCCTCCAAGTCCGAGGACCCCAACCCAGGACCATGAAGGAGTTTCTGGGGCCAAGCCCAGGCCAGGATGCCGCCCTTGGGCCTCTGCTGGGACTGACCTTGCCAAGAGCCATGTTCAGGCACGATCAGCTCACCGGCCCCAGTGCCTTGAGGCTGAACAGGGAGAGACCCTCAAAAACCCCAGAGAGCGAACAGCGGGCTTTAAATTAGTTCTGCCACTGCCCTGCGCCCCACTCTGCTCGGGAAGGGCCAGGGGGGAGTCTGGGGAGCAGGAGCTTGGGCAGAGCCCTCCCAAGGGGCCTGGTGACCTAGCAGAAGGGCATTTGGGGCGGGAGGGGACTGCGGAGGCAGCACCGCCCCAGGGCCTGCTCCTGCAGGGGGTGGGGCGGAAGGGCTGGCCTCAGGATGCATTTTCTGCCCCAAGCGCCCAGAACACCTGTGCAAACACAGACGGAATCCCGCTCCTCTGGGAGAGAGCCACAGTCCCAGGCCCGGGGCCTGGGCTGGAGGGGCTCAGGAGGATGCGGAGCCCCAAGCCAGAGCCCAGCGGGCTGAGCGGGCTGAGCGCAGGTCCCTCCCCTGGAAGGAGAAATTCCCCAACGGTCTACGGAAAGGCTCAGCTCCTCCGGCCCAGCAGGCTCCAGCGGGCTTAAATTCCTTGCTCACAGGACCCTGGCACAGCCCCTGCAGGTGGGCGGGCAGGGAGGAAGCGCACCCCAGTCCAAATACTAAAGGCCACTGCTAGTCACCCGCATCAGGGCACCCCCCGCGGGCAGTGGAGCCCTGCAGCCCAGCAGAGGAAGAGCACGAGGTGGTGCTGGTGGAAGGAGGGGCCCGAGGTCAGAGCATGCACCCAGCTAGTCCTCTGACCGTAGGTCTGCCAGATCTGTCCCCGGAGGCCGGTCCTAACGCCTAAGCCTGGCTCCCAATTAACACCTGTTGAATAAATTAACTCAGCAAAAGCGGAGAAACCAAAGGTCGCCCGGGGAAGCACAGGGCAAGGGCGGGAGGGGGTTCTGGGACACCTGGCTGGGGAGGACTCCAGCATGCAGGGGCTTCATAAAGGTGCCCCGGGCGGCTACACTCTGGCAAGGGCCCAAACGCCCGGCCGCGTGTCCCGCCGCCACCAAGCATGGCTCCGCTCCTGGGGTCCAGACAGTGCCCTCCATGCCGGCCCGCGAAAGGCATCGTCCGGTGCTCTCAGCCCGCCCAGACGGCCGCGGGGGTGGAGTCAGCCCCCAACTCCTCAAACCAGGGCGGCCACCTGCTCCGGGCCAGCGCAGGACAGGGACTAGGGCCGGTTGGGGGACGCGCCGGGGCAAGGGCACCCGCCGGCCTAGGACAAGGAGGGCGTGGGGGCCTCCGGGCATCCTTCTGCCCCGCCCGGATGCAGCCGGCCCGGGAGCCCCGACCTCGCGTCCGAACATGCCCTTAACTTAAAAGCCCCTGGTCCTCGCGGACCGTATGCGAGGCGCCCTCGGGGCCTGCTGTCAATTCACGCCATGCGAGCCCCGGAGACGAGAGCCCTGTTACCCCACTTACAGCCGAGGGAATCCTGGCCGGCGGTCAATCGCTGGGCCGAGGGCGCTAGAGCAAGCTGGCTTCCCATCCCCGACGCCTCGCTCCGGCCCCGCGAGATCCCGGGAGCGCAGCATCCCCGGGCCCCCGCGCTCACCACGCGGGGCCGCTGCCTCCTTACCCCCCGCGCATCCAGCCACGAAGTCGAGCGCCATGGCCGGGTCTCCGCGGGCCTGTCCTTTCTCCTCGTCCTCCTTCTCCAACCTCGCCGGGCTGGGCACCGTCGGAGGAAGCCCCGGCTGGCCGGGCTGGGAATCGGCCGGGCCACCGCTGCCAGGCACGGGGGCTCGAGCCGGCCGGGAGCGCGGGACGGCGGCGGCAGCTCAGCGCGCGACTCCGGCCCAGCGCACCTCCCTCGCCGGCCGGCCAGCTCGCCCTCGCCGCGGTCCGCCCCCCGCCGCCCGGGGCCCTCACCTCGGGCCGCGCGCCCCGCCCTCCGGCCGGCCGGACTCCCGGGCGCAGAGCGCGGCCAATGGGCGGGCGCGGCGCGGACAACGCCCCGGGGCCTGCGCGCCACCGCCGCGCCTCATTGGTAGGGCGGCCCGGGGCGGGCGGGGCGGGGACGTGGCGGGCGGGGGCGGCGGGCGCCGCAGACAAAGACTGTGCTTCGTGCGCCCGCCCGCGCCGCCCGGGGCGGGGGAGGCCGCCGGCTGCGCGCCAGGCCGAGCGGGTGCGGGGCGCGCGCCTCCGGGGTGGTCGCCCGCGGCGGGGCCTGCGCACGCGGGGCGGCCGGGCGCGGCGCGGCGGGGCGGGGCGGGGCGGGGCGGGGCGCGCCCTCTGCGCCGCGGGGGCTCCCAGGACCCGGCTCCGTCCGACTCCGCCGCCGAACACGCCCGTCCTCGCCCGCGACGGGGACGCTGCGGACCGCGGACGTGCCGCGCCTGGACCCCCGACCTGCAGGCTCGGACGCGGCCAGTCGTGATGCCCCGGGGCGGCCGGTCGCCCCTCGCGAGCTCTCGCGCCCCGTCCGCGCGAGCCCCGCGCTGGCCTCTGGGCTCCCGGCCCCCACGCGCGGGCCTCGGCCGGCGGGGACAAAGTTGGAGGCGAAGGCGCGGCCGGGCCCTCGGGGCGGGGCGGGAGGGGTCCGCACGGGCCGGGGCGGCGGGGGCCGGGAAGACCGCGCGAGCCAGGCGGGCCCGAGGGGCTCCACGAAGTGCCAGGCGGGCGCCGGCGGCGGCGGCGGAGGGAGCCGAGGGGGAGCTGTTCTCTGAGTCGCAGTGGGGGCGCCCAGTGGGGGCCCCGGGCGAGTTCCGGCCGCGGACTTCCCCTCCCCCGGGGCCTCCGGAGTGGCCGGGCCGGAGGGGTGGGGCTGCGCTGGGCACTTTCTCCTCGGGAGAGTCAGATAACGCCTGGGTCAGGGCCGGCGGGGGGACGCGCCCTGCGGGGTTCCAGGTTCCGGCTCCAGTTCTTGACCCCGCTGACGCCTGCGGCTCTTGGGCAGGGCTCAGAGGAGGGCGATAGGTGGGGTGGCAGGTGGGGTGCGGGTGCGAGGTGCGCGCGTGCTCTCAGGCCCTCAGCAGAGACCCAGGCTCAGGTCTGCTGACTCTTAGTCCAGTGCTCGTAATGGCTGCTGGGCCCTGAACTAGGGGTCTGGGGGCCCGAGTCTGACTATCACCAGCCTCAGACCCTCCAAGCCTCCGGGGAGGCGCCACACCCCAAACAGGGCTGGAGTGGGCGGGACCGGGGACCAAGGTCTTTGTACTTGACTGCCTGTGACTCGTCCTCCTGGGGAGCAGGGTGTCCCCTTGACGGCCTGTGACTTGGTGTCCTCCTGGGGAACAGGGTGTCCCCGCGGCCCGAGGACCCAGGGGCCAAGCTCAGTGGCTGCAGTTCCCGCCAGCCAGTGTTTGAGGTTGGAGAAGAAAGTGTTTAAACCAGTTCAGATTCTTCTCAAGTCCTCCGCAGCGCCCCTGCTTGGGGGTCCTGGGAAGGGGCCCATGCCTGCCACGGGGTTGGGGGGTGGGGGGGAGACAGCAAGCACCTGAGCTCAGGAAACCCCTTGAATCCAGGCGGGTCCCCTGGGGCAGCCCCCGCTGCGGCCAGCGGGAGGAGCTTGGGGCTGGGTGGTTAGGAGGGAGCTGGTGTCAGGCTGGGGCTCGCTGGGTGTGGGGACGAAGGCCCAGTGTCGGGGGCATGGGTGCGGTGTGGGCTCTGGGGTGGGTCTGCAGCACAGGGGCGCCCTGGGAGGGCTGGGTCCTGGGATGGTCCCTGGGCTGAAACCTCTTTCTTCTAAAGCCTGCCCTCCCCAGAGGGGGACATTTCCCTGCCGGGGGGGCTTCACTCCTGGGGGATGAGACAGATGTACCTCCCTGACCCGGGCTCCCCTGCAGCTGGGGAGAGACCTGGAAAGGGAGGAGGGGAGGAACTTGCAGCCAGCACTGCCCCCCCCCCCCCCCCCCCCCCCCCCNTTGCCGCCAGCACGGCCCCCCCCCCCCCCCCCCGCAGTTGGGCTCAGTTTCTGGCCGGCTTCATTTCTGGGGATGAAATTACAGCTCAGATGTGCTTTTTCACAGTCCTCCGTTGCAGGGATCCCAGACCCCACACCCCTTCCTGGGGAGGCCACCCCAGGGGCCCAGCCTTGGAGGGGCAGGAAGTGTCCAGGCTCAAGCCAGCTCTTGGCTGTGTTAGCAATGTATTTGGGGGTCAGTGGGTTTGGAGAGCGGGTTCTTGGGGTCACTCTGGGAAAGGTTTCCCCAGAGCTCCTGTTCAGCAGCACATGCTGAGTTTCCCAGGCGAGTTTCTCCACGAGGCGGAGGTGTTATTTTAAAGAGCAGGTTCCTTAGGGGAAGGACAGAAGAGCAAAGGACACTCACATGGACACAAGGGGCAGGGAGAGCCGCCCCGGAGGGACAGGTCTGCTGAGAGGCCTGCGTGGTTGCAGGCGGCGGCCTTGAGGGAGCGGACTCCTCTGAGGGAGGTCAGTGAGGAGAAGCCCCGGCAGGGACAGGTCACAGGCAGGCCGGAGGCCGCGGCCTGCAGAGGAGCCAGCTGGCGGAGAGAAGCACCTGGGCCGGCATGGGTGGCATGCACAGGACGCAGCCCGGTGTGGGGCAGGGCTGGGTTCTATCTCCTGTTGGCAGGGAGGGGCTCGTCCTGTGCCGGGTGGTTTGTTCCTGAGTCTCGAGTCCTCACCTGCAGGTCCGTGCTCCCCACGCTCCTGCAGCGTCTGATCCCTCTGGGGCTGCCCCTCCTGATCTGGGTGTTGGCCCCCAGGGTCTGTGCTGCTGGGTTAATCCCTTCTGCCCACCTCCTCTGTGGTGCAGGTTCTTGACCTCGTGGTGTATCCTCTGTTCTTTATCCTCCTCACTAGCACATCTGTGTTTTGTGCAACTTGAATGGTTCCTGGCAATGGACAGACCCCCTGTGGAGGGGTGAGAGTTCCAGAGGTGAAAACAAAAGGAGGTTGCTTTTGTTCTCATCCTGGAATCTGTTGAGTAGTGGTGGGAGGCTGGCTGGGGTGGGGGTGTCAGCTGTGGACCCGCAGGGAGTCAGGCTGCGCCTGAGAGTGTACAGGTGAGGGCCTAGAGGAGCAGGTTCCAGAGTCCCCAGGCGAAGGCCGAGGAAGGCCGGGGTGGCCATGGACTCATCTCCTGGGAATAAACCCAAGCTGAGTGCCTCTGAGTCCGCGGCCAGCAGTCTCCCATGCCACCCTCGGTGTGCCCCAGGGCCTTTGCACTGGCTGCTTGCCGGCTGGCTGGATCCTCTGTGCGGCTCAGGTCCCTGTGCACTTCTCACCCCTGGAGCGGCTCGCGGGCCCTTGTCTGCAGAGGGACCACCCACCCTGGCTGTGGTTGTCGCTGCTCCCTCTGGAATGTGAGGGTCACCAGAGCCTGGCACACAGTAGGTGCTTAGTGCAGTGGCTGCTTCACAGTGTGGGTTGGCAGAATCCCTGACTGGCTGGAGCCACTGAAGATGGCAGACCTGGGTGGCTTGAGGTCTGGCCTTTTTTTTTTTAAAGATGTATTTATTTGTGCATACGACAACTGGGACACAGGCCAGAGGTGGGGTTGTGAGAGGAGTTACCACAGACAGAGCGGGGAGCAGAACAAGCAGATCCATTGAAACATGCTGCTGAGGGGAGCAGCGGGGAGGCAGGAGAGGCCTGCTGCGCCCTGTGGTCCCCTCCCTGGTGGCTGCAGATGCTTAAAAGTGCTGCGCCTTAACCCCTGCACCACCAGGGAGGCCCCAAGGTTTGGCCTTCTTTGGGGACTTGTGATAGGTGGAAAAGAGGGGGTGCATTTTGTTAAAATGCATTTTGGGAATTAAAAACCTCAGACATGGGCCTCCCTGGTGGCGCAGAGGGTTAGGCAACACACTATGAAGCAGAACGCAGCCACTGCAGCACGAGTTCGATCCCTGCTGCCGGCCAGGGGGGGGACCCACGTGGCGCGGCAGACCTCTCCTGCTGTGCCCACTGCTCCCCTCAGCAGTGTGCTTCCGTTGATCTGCCTGTTCTGCTCCCTGCTCTCTGTGGTGAATCCTCTCATCCCCCACACCTCTGGCCTGTACCCCAGTGCTTGTATGCATAAATAAATAAATCTTTAAAAAATAAATAAATAAAAACCTCAGACATAGGGCCTCCCTGGTGGCGCAGCGGGTTGAGCACCACACTGTGAAGCATCCGCGGCACAGCAGTGCGAGTTCGATCCCCGGCCAGGGAGGGGACCCACAGAGCGCAGCAGACCTCTCCTGCCTCGCCTGCTGCTCCCCTCAGCAGTGGGTTTCAGTCCATCTGCCTCTTCTGCTCCCCGTCTGTCTGTGGTGAATTCTCTCACCTCCCCTGTCTCTGGCCTGTATCCCAACCCTTGCATGCATACGTAAATCTTCTTTTTTTTTTTTTAAAAAGCTCAGTTTTTTCCTGTAGGCGTGTGGACATGGAGGGCAGAAAGCAGCTGGGGTGCTGGCTGGGGGTGCAGAACGGACCCCTACTTCGGACACCGGCTCAAAAGCAGGGTTGCTTCCCAACCCAGAGTGCGGCTGGCCAGGGGCTAGGCTCAGGGCTGCCGGCCGGCGCCCTGGCCTCAGGTCTCGCTGGACGGCTGCTGAGTCTCCGGAGGCCCCGCTGTGCCGGTGTCCCGGGAGAGGCCAACCCGCAGCTCAGCCAGGAGCTGACCTGCCTCCGCCTGGCTGCCACCCCTGTGGCTCCTCTGGGAGCTTCCCTAATTGATAAGCACCGGGGCTGGGAGGTCCCCAAGGGCCCTGCCCCCTGCAGAATCCCCTCAGGGCGGCTGAAGGCGCCCAGGGGCGGGGGCTGAGCTCGGGCCCCAGCTGGCCCAGGCCCAGTGCAGCCCTCAGCGGCAGCCCTCAGAGACGGCTCTGGGTGCACACGTGGCTGGTGAGTTTGGGTCTGGGTGTCGGCTGGGAGTGGCCCCCACCCCCACTGGGTGCCCACCCAGGGCCTGGGTGCCTTGGAGAGAGCCAGTCACTCCTGGCGACCCCTGGGTCTCCAGTCCACACGCCCGGTAGGCCTGAGCCAGCCATCTCAGGTGGGTTGGGTCAGCCTCGGTTTCCCCACCTGCTGTGGTTCTCCCGCAGGCCACTTGCTCAGGTGAGCTCGGCTCGGCCGCTGGAGCTGGAGAGCAGGCCGCATTCCGAGACGGGCGGAAACTCCAGATGGGGTGCTATAAATAGACACGGTGAAGGCTTCTCGTGTAAAAATAGCGCCGGGCGGCCTGAGGACGCCTGGGATCTGGATGGCCGAGCGGGTACGGTGGTCAGGGCAGAGGCCGAGGACATGGGCCGGGGTGCTGGCTGCTCCTGGCCTCCATGCAGCTTGAGGGCCTCGGGGCCTGCCCTCCGGCCTCTCCCTGGGCTCCGCTAGCATGGGGGCGGGAGGCCTGGCAGAGCTGGCCTGAGGGCGTAAGCAGAGGACAGTGAGCCCCCAGAGGGCAGGTTTGGGTGGTGGTGTGAGAACAGAGGACACGTCCTGAGCCCAGAGGCTGTTCACCCCAGGCCAGGGCAGACATGGCCATGGCGGTGGACACCAGAGAAAGGGGCTGAGAGAAAGCTCTCAGGGCCTGGGGTCCAGGAGCCCCACGGTGCCCCCCATCCCGAGCCTCGCTGGGGCGGGCTGGCACTGTCTTTAAGGTCCTGGCAGCCCTGGCCCGCCTCAGGCGTCACCCTGCCGGGGAGAGCCAGCAGCATCTGTCCCCGGCCTGCCACGCTCAGCGTCCACCCCGGCTTGGGCGACTCGGGCGCAGGGCACAGGTCGCCCCATCCTCGCTGCTGCCTCCCCCCCCACCCCGGGCCAGGTGTGGGAGTGAGGGCCTCGCTTCTCGCGGTGCCAGGGGTTCCGGCGTGAGGGTGCTGAGCGGCCCCGGCCAACAGCCCTGCAAGGGGCTCACTGGAAGGCCCCCGGCCCCAGTCGGGCCTCTGGTGGTGCTGCCCAGACTGACCGCTGGGCTTCGCCTCCCGAGAGACCCCAGGCCAGGGCTGCCCAGCGCTGCTGAACCGGGAGATGCTTTCTAAGCTGTGTGTTTTGGGGTCATTCGTGATGTGTAGGCAATGAGCTCGCTCCCGGGCGGGGCCTGCAAGAGGCGAGGCTGGTGGGGTGGGCCCCGGTGTGGCGGGTGCGGGCGGCCGCAGGGGCTTCCTCCCCAGACCAGCCGCTGCGGCGGGCCTCGCTCCACTACCTCCCGGTCCGTGGGTCGGAGCGTCTTGTCCAGGCCAGAGACGGAGCCCAGGGCCGGTGTGTTTCTCAGCCCTTCCGGCCAGTGGACCCCAGGCAGGCAGGGGACACAGGCCTGGGGCTGCGGCCAGCAGGCGGCGCCGTGACCCCAGAGGGCTGCGCAGGAGCCCAGAGGAGGGGGAGTGTCTCCCGCCCCGGGGCAGGCCGGGCTGGTGCCCAGAGCCCACAGGGCCTGCTTTTTTTCTTTTTCAGTTCTGGACTGGCTCAGTACGACTTGGGGCTCCCCTCACAGTGCACAAGCACCGAGTAGCTTTTGTTCTCCCTCTAGGCACCTTGGGCCCTGCCCCTCCTCCCTGGAGCCCCGACGCCTCCCCTCGTGGTCAGGGGCCGCAGGCTTCTCTGGGTGTTTCTTTCGCCAAGTTGTCCTGAGAGGCTGGCGCCGGCCGCTGGCCTGCCGCTCCCGGGGCCACTCCTGGGTCGGGGCAGCACGCCGGCCCCTGTGGCCTCGGGTGCTCTGTGGTGGGGGCCCAGTCCTGTGGCTCACGGGTGAGGCCAGGGGAATGCCCAGGGGGTGGTTGGGTTGCACGATATTTCCACTTGTAGTTGTTTTTTAAGATTTATTAACTTCTTGATGCACACAAATCTGGAGTGCAGGCCAGAGGTGGGGGTGTAAGAGGACTCCCCAAAGACAGAGTGGGGAGCAGAACAGGCGGATCCACGGAAACCCACTGCTGAGGGACCAGCTGGGAGGCAGGAGAGGTCTGAGGGTCACTCCCTGGCCGGGATCGGGAATCGAACGCAGGCTGCAGTCTGCCAATAGTGGGGGGCCACATTTGTAGTTTTTTTTTTTTTTTAATATTTATTTATGCACACAAGAACTGGGGTAAGGCCAGAGGTGCGGGGTGGGTGAGAAGATTCACCAGAGACAGAGTGGGGAGCAGAACAGGCGGATCGACTGAAACACACTGCCGAGGGCAGCAGCGGGCGAGGCAGGAGAGGTCTGCTGCGCCCTGTGGGTCCCCTCCCTGGCCGGCGGCAGGGCTCGAACTTGTGCTGCAGTGGCTGCGGTTTGCTTCACAGTGCACCACCAGGGAGGCCCCACCCCATTTGTAGTTTTTAAGACCAGTCCAGATCCCTTTCCCGTGGCTGCTCCTGTGACAACAAGGGCACGCCAGGGAAAAGAGGTTCCAGGTCCACACCCCATCTAGGGACGGGGGAGCTGTGCGGAGAGGGGAGCCTAGGAAAGGCTTTGGCGAGAAACCTTAGAAGCGGCTTGGAGACCAGAGGTCTGTGGAGAAGCCGCGGGCGTCTAGGCCTTGGACCTGCACCGGAGGGGGCACTGCTCCCTCCTTCCAGACTTGTCTGGCCCCTGCTCCCCCTTTTCAGCGGGCCCCACCAGAAGGTGCCTGAGACGCAGGCAGGCATCTGGGCCTCAGAGGTGCCGCTATGGCCCCACCCTGTTTGCTGGACATCTACCCACGAGGGGACGGGTGGCCTCCCGTGTGGACCTGAAAACTTCCTTTTCTCCTCTCTGTGCACTTTCTATTAAAGCCTCTTCCACGCGAAGTCGGCTCTGTCCTTTGTGTGGACGGCAAGACTTTTCTAGAGCGACCCCTCGCGGCATGCCCACTTACGTCCCCACCACCGGTGCAGTGGGTTCTGTGTCCTCCAGGCTCTCTCTGGCACTTGGTGGGGTCTCTTTAACAGGCACCATTTTTTTTTTTTTAAAGATTCATTTATCTATGCATACAAGCACAGGGGTACAGGCCAGAGGTGTGGGGGGTGAGAGGATTCACCACAGAGAGCGGGGAGCAGAACAGACAGATCAACTGAAGCACACTGATGAGGGGAGCAGCGGGTGAGGCAGGAGAGGTCTGCCGCACCATGTGGGTCCCCTCCCTGGCCGGCGGCAGGGATCGAACTCGTGCTGCAGTGGCTGCGGTTTGCCTCACAGTGCGTTGCTCAACCCACTGTGCCACCAGGGGAGGCCCAACAGGCACTATTTTTTTTTTTTTAATTTTATTTTATTTTATTTTTTTCAGGCACCATTTTTTAAAAGATTGTATTTATGCGTGTAAGAACTGGGGTACAGGCCAGAGGTGTGGGGGTGAGAGGACTCACCAGAGACAGAGTGGGGAGCAGAACAGGCAGATGGACTGAAACACACTGCTGAGGGGAGCAGTGGGGAGGCAAGAGGGGTCTGCTGAGTGCAGGCACCATTTTCATTGTGATTTTGACTAAGGTCAGTCCCAGTTCTCACTGACTTTCTTGGGGGGCCCCGTGTCACCTGTAACATGGGGTTGGGGGTTCTGGCAGGCTGGAGCTGAGCTTGTGCTGAGCTCGTGTGGGCTGGGCTGTTGGGACAGCCTGCCTTTGCACCCCCTTTTCTCGGGCGGAGGCAGCGTCCTGTCTTTTGCTTTGTAACCCCAAGGCCTGTCCTGGGGCACCAGACTTGGGGAACCCAGGCTGTGGGGTACCTGATGTCAGAGGGGCCTCGGTGTCTGGGACTACTGAGGTAGGGGATCACCCACCCCACGAGCCAGTGACACCCCAGAGACAGCGCCCTGCTAGAAGTGGGTGCAGCCCCCCACCTGGGCTGGCTGGCCACGTGCAGCCCTCACATCCCAGCCCATTTTACAGAAGAGACCGAGGCTTGGGCCAAGGTCAGCGGCCACGCCTGGTGGGGGTGTCTCTCTGCTGGCCATGTCCAGACTCGCCGAGCTCTGTCCTCAGGACATGCTAGGGCGGCCCTGCCACCCAGTGCCCAGCAGCCTTCCCCACCCTCCAGTCCTTGCCAAGTGGGTCACAATGAACAGGGCTGGTGTGCCCCACCCGCCACCTCCCCTCTGCGCTCAGCCTGGCGGAACACCGACGCCCAGGCCCCCTTACCCAGCACCTGTCCTGGCCCAGGTGGTGTAGAGCGCCCCCTGCCGCACGCTCGCGGGACCGCAGCGGGCCCTCTGGGCCTCCCGACCCGGATAGGATTTCCCTTCTCCCCAGGGGGACGCGCCAGGCCGGGCAGCGGCTCTGGCCGCGTGCAGTGACCACACGCAGTCCCATGGGTGGCCCTGGAAGGAGGTGGAGCCCAGGCCGCGGGACCCAGCGATAAGAAAAGAAAGCAAACGGGTTGCTGGAAACGGCTGCGCCTGGATTTGCTGCAGACAAGCCGGCGGCAGAGGGTGGACCCCACTTGAGCTCCCGCCTTTGGTCTGGACTTATTTACTAGTGACCTTAGTCGTCCTGTAGTCAGCTGCAGAAGCGCATTTCAGGGAGCCCCTGAGGATCCTCAGCCAGCGCCCGCGCCCCTCCCGCTGCTGCTCCGGGCGCCTGCCCCTGCCCTGGCTTCCTCCTGCGCGGCAGGGCCCACCTGTGGGCTGGCGAGAGAAACCCCTCCTGCGAGGCGGTGCCTGGCGCCGCCCCCATCCTTGCCGCCGCCTTGCGTGGGAAGCTCGTGCTGGAGAAGTCGGAGAGGCCCCCGCCCACCTCGGGCTGCCCCCACCAGCAGGGCTTGCTCGCTGGGGCCTGCCCCGGTGTGCAGCGGCCCTGCCGGGCCTGCCTGCGGCCTGCCTGGGTCCTCTGTCCGCCCACCGCCTGTCCACCCGCACTGGCCGGCGGTGGCCCACGGTCCTCCGCTGCACACCCCACCTGCCCGCCTGGGCGTCCACCCAAACGTCCAGTCTCCTGTACCCGGCAGCGCGGCCTCCCCCGTCTGTCCGCCGGCCTTTCCGCACCGCCTGAGCTGGGGCTGCGGGCGCAGAGCGGGGTCCCCACGGCTGCCTCCAGGGCTCACGCCGGGCTCCTTCAGACCAGCGCAGAGGAGCGCGAGAGGGTGGTTCCCGTGTCTGCCACGGAGCAGGCGAGAGGCGGCTCGGAGACCAGGGGCCGGAGCCGTGGCTGTGGTAGCTGGAGGCCACACGCAGGGGGCGAGCCCCCACCGACTGCCCTGCTGTGGCGCTCCCTGCCCCCGCCTCTCTGCTCCTCTCCTGGGACTGAGGCTCACAGCAGGGGCCTCTGCCCCTACCCCCTGCGGGTGGAAGCCCTGCGGTGCCAGGCACACAGTGAGTGTTTGCTGCGTGAGAGGGTGTGGCGGGCAGGCTGCTGTCCAGGGGAACGGTGCACCTTGAACTACGCAGATGGACATGAACTTCAGAGGGTTGACTGGAGGGCCGGGTGCCTCCCTGGATGTGGGGTGCAGGGGAAAGGTGTCCAGGGCAACTCCCAGATTCCTGCTTCTGGTGCCAAGAGGCGGAGTGCTGGGCAGTGCAGCAAACCGAGATTAAATTATTCCCTGCCCTCTCCGACAGCACGCCCCAAGCACCCTTTTTACCCAAGGTACGGGTCTCTCGAGTACCGCGGCTTCAGCTGAACTCTAGTCCTGTGTTTGTCCTGCTCAGAGCAGGGCTATCACCTCCTTCCTTCTGCATCCTCTGCTCCTATTAATGTAACCTTAGCAACAGCTGACGTATATGCCCCCACAGGGACATTCCCTGGATCTTGCTCTGGATGGCCAGAGATGTGAGGCAGGGACTGTGCTCAGCTGTGGATGCAGAACTGGAGGCACAGGAAGTCGGGGGTGGGGGAACGCCCTGCCCAGGTCTCAGCTCCGGCGTGAGTGGCAGAGCTGGTGTCGAACCAGCAGCCTGGCTGCTAAGCAGACGCGGAGCAGCCTTGGCCAGGACCGGCCTAGGATGGGTCACACACTGCTCTTTGCCCTGTCGTGGCAGCTGCCCCTGCCCACTCTGCGTCCCCGTTAGCCTCACAACAAACAGGTGGGCGGGCGGGCCAGCCTGCCCTCTGTCAGCACCGGCCTGCTCAAGGTCACCTCGGGCCTGCCCGTAGAGACAGGAGGGTGCGCGCACGGCCCTGACCGCAGCGCCCCGCTCGCCCGTGCTCCCACCCTGCCGGGTCCTCCGGTGTCCTCCGCTTGGTGTGGCCCTGGCGAGGGCACTGCTCCCTGTGTGCCTTGTCCCCGCGACCGCCCCCAAGGTGCAGGCCGAGCCTGGGAGGGACCCTGGGGGCCGACGCTGGGTGTCCTGGGGCTGGCGGTTCTGCTATCGGAGATCAGTGTGGGCCCCGCCCTGCCAGGCCCAGGTGCGGCCCATCGTGGGCTTCTGAGGCTCCACCTGTGGAATGGGGACCACCACCCCACCTCCCGCCAGGAGTCCGTGCAGGAGGAGTGCTGGGAAGCCCTCAAGCGGGGCGCAGGGCCCGGGGTCCCTGCCTCTTCACAACGGTCGAGGGTGCCCGGCAGGCGGGATCGGCCTGTTGAGTCTCCTCCGGGAGCCGTGGGTGCCGCGGGGCTGCGGCTGTGCTCCCCTCGCTCTGCCAGCTGCTGGTGCGGCCTCAGGGGGCGGGCCCAGCAGAGGCCGCGGGCCAGGGGGCCAAGGTGGGGGAGGGCTGGAGCAGCTGCGGCTGTGACTGCGTTTTGAGCTGCTCCCCGGGACTTGCCAGCCCCCCGGCCTGCATGGTTTCTGTGCCCCGGATAGCTGAGGCTCTGCGGGGTAGGAGACCGGGGCTTCCTTGCTCCAGGGCAGCCTGGCTCAGATAGTGTTTGTCGAATGACTGAGTGAGGCCGTTTCTGGGGCCAGAGCCTTGCCAGAGCAGTGGAGGTGTCCGAGGAGGGCTGAGCTGGGCTCTGAGGGCTGGGTTTCCCCAGAGAAGGCTCCGGGCCAGCCCTGTGGGCAGTGACCTCTCCCTTCCCCACTCCTGGGTCCCCAGGGCACTGGGGCAAGGGCCCCTTGGGGGCGGGGTGGGAGGAGGCCCGGCTGTCCAGTGCAGGGCTGTGGGCCTTGACCGCCTGCTCCCCCGGGGCGGGGGCCACCGGTCAGCCACCTGTGCCCGGCCAGCCCCACTGCAGGTATTTAAGTGGGCGGAGCGGCCTGGCGCCGTGGAGGCCACCCCGTGGTGGCACCAGACGGCTCTCGCTCCCGCGGGCAGAACCCCAAGCCTCCCGCCACGCCGCCCATGGATTTTATTGCTGGAGCTGTTGGAGGTGAGAGGGGCCTCTGGTCCTGGGTGCTGGGGAACGGGGCAGCTCTTAGCTGTAGCGGGGTCATGGGGTGAGAAGCTCCCCCAGGGAGTGGCGGGGACCTTGGGGGCCACGGGTGCCGGAGAGAAGTGCGCCCCAGAGCAGGGCCTGCAGGAGGCAGAGGTGGGGCGAGCCCACGCTGACCAGGGAGGTTGAGGGGTGAGGGTGCTTTGGGGAGCAGAGGGTGGTCTCCCCCGGGTCAGGTGGAGTTGGGGAGGCAGGTTGAGAGGGAGAGGCCTGGAGGGAAGTTGGCTGGCACGGGAGGGGGCAGGAAGGGAGGGCAGTCTGGGCCGGTGCCGGAAGGGGAGGTGGAGGGGAAGAGGCCGGCTGGCCGTGGGTCCTGACCTCCTGGGCCCGAACTGTTTTCTTTCTGGGGAGAGATTGCGAAAGATGGGTCCTGAGGGTCACTGGCCCTTGGGAAAGAGGCTTCTCCCAGGCCATGGTCCAGGGCCCAGGAGCTATTTTGGGAGACACGGCCTTGGCTTCACTTGCGGAAAGCAGCGGGCGGTCCCAGCACCTCGAGGCTCCGGGGGTTCTCCCGGGATGGAGGGCGGCGCCACTGGCTGTGCTTGCTGGCGGGCTTTTTCTGGGCCACCGGGCCTGCTGGACGCCGCGCCGAGGCCAGCTGCTTCCTGGACCTCGGCCTTCCAAAGAGAAGGCCCGAGGAGGGCTTGGCCGGCCAAAGGACACGCAGCCGGAGGGGCAGCGGGTCCCCGGCAGCCCTGGCGGGTGGCCCCTGCTCCGTCCTGGCTTTGGTCACAGCGCCTGGACATGGCCCGGTCCTTGGGGACCGCTGGTCCTGGGGGCATCGGCAGCAGCAGAGCCACTGACGGGGGCTCTGCTGGCACGTTTCCGGGCCAGCCGCCGGGCCGTGCTCCACCCCTGGGCTCTGCATGTCCTCCCTTTGCTCTTTGCTTCACGCACATTCGTTGGGCCCTGGGGTGCAGTGACCGGCTCCCGGCGCCCCACTATCCTCAGAGGGCTCTAGCCCTGCGCTGGGTGCACCCCAGAGCCTGGCTCCGTCCCCTGAAGTGCAGGGCCGTGGGTGTTGAGGCCCTGGCGTCAGCAGGGAGGAAGGAGCAGGATGGGGGCGCCGGCCTCTCTGGCAGCTCGTCCGGCTCTGCCCGGCGCAGACGGGTCTGGCACCCTTCTGAACCCTGCCACCGCTCCACCTGTGCTTGGGCTGTGCTCCCCTCCTCTTACACACCGAGGCGGGCGGGGGCAGCGCTCCCCCAGCACCCCGGGCCTCCAGCGCAGCAGCACCGGGCCAAGACTCAGAGTAGGCAGAAGTCACTGCGCCCCTGGGCCCCGGTTTCCCCGCCTGCAGGGCCAGGGTCACCCTCAGATGGATGAGCTGGGATCCTCTCCCTGGAGCACCAGGGAGCACCTGCTCCCTCCTGCTCCCACCCTCACCACCCTCTGATTGCCTTCCAGGTATCTGCGGTGTCGCTGTGGGCTATCCCCTGGACACGGTGAAGGTGTGACCACTGCCAGCCCCTGCCCACCTCTCCTGTACTCCATGAAGACTTTTCTAGCAGGCTAATCCGCCAGTGCCCCCGGGGGTGCTTGGGCTGCTTTAGTGCTCCCCCCAGGCCCCAGCCCTCCCACCCTAGGGGGCTCATGGTCTCTGGCCAGCCCACACATTGGCGTGGCTGTAAAGGGGTTGTTTTCACTCCCCCACCCCTGGGAGACCTTGCCCTGGACCTGGAGCCAGCCCTTCCTGAAGTCCACTTCTTCTGCAGGTCAGGATCCAGACGGAGCCCAAGTTCACAGGCATCTGGCACTGCATCCGGGACACGTATCGCCATGAGCGGGTAGGTCTGGGACCCGTTAACTGGCAGGGGGTGTCCAGGACTCTGACCTCGGGATGGCCACTGACCAACTGGCCAAGCCATGTTGAACCCCTGCCCTGCCCAGACTCATCCTCTCACCTTCCACATGTGGATAACGGTGCCACCTGCTAACTCCCGTGTGACCTGGAGCTGGGCCTTCGGGCTCAGGAGGGTGCCAGCCCCGGCCCAGGAGAGAGGATCCGCCTGTGGAGGGGTGGCCTCTGAGCCCTCCAGGCTGGGCACCCCTGGAAAACAGAGCTGCTGCCTGCAGTTGAGGTCCTGGATGCTGCTGGGAGGTGCAAGCAGAGGAGGGGCTCAGGGCCACGCAAGGCGTGAGCTTGAGCCGGGCCAGGCAGGGGAGCGCAGGAGGCAGCTCAGCACGCGCCCCGCCCCCCACTCGTGCCCAGGGCTTTGATCCGACCAGCTCAGGACTGACGCCTGGGCCTGGTGGCAGCCAGCTCCCGGACGGCCTCTGGCCTGACTGTCCTCCCCGCCACCAGGTGCGGGGCTTCTACCGGGGCCTCTCGCTGCCCGTGTGCACCGTCTCCCTGGCGTCGTCCGTGTGCTTCGGCACCTACCGCCACTGCCTGGCGCACATATGCCGCTTCCGCTACGGCAGCGCCGACGCCAAGCCGGCCAGGGCCGACGTCACACTCTCGGGGTTCGCCTCCGGCCTCGTCCGAGTGAGTGGGCCCCGGCCGGGGTGGGGAGGCCGCGGCCTGCGGCTGGCCTCCAGGCCGCGCAGGCAGGGGAACCGCGGCCCGGTGAGGGTGGAGACCGCGGAGCTCGGCACCCGGTGACTGGGTGTGCGGGGCCTCCCGGCCTCGGGTCCTGGTTTTCAGAGGGGCGGGGAGGCCTGAGTGCGGTCAAGCGCGTGAGGCCCCGGCGTGGAGAGGGACACGCCAGTTTACTCGGCTGCTACACGAGAGCGAACCCCGTGTCGCGGGGGGCGCTCACACTGGGCTGCCGTCAGACCAAGCGGCAGCGCCCCCGTGCGGCCGGGCCCGACGCTCAGCGCCGGCTGCACGTAGCTGCCCCGGGGTCCGCTTGGGGGACGAAGTGGCTCTGAATCCCGCTTGCTCACAGCCCTTGGCCCAGCCGGGCGCTTTTGGGGCGCAGACCCCTCTGTGGGCACCGAGGCGGGCGGAGGCCGGGCCCAGGGGCGCGGGGGCAGGGCCGCGGCGTGCCCACCTTCTCCTCCTCCTGCGCCAGGTGTTCCTGACCTCGCCCACTGAGGTGGCCAAGGTGCGCCTCCAGACGCAGGCGCAGCTCCAGCAGCGGCGGCGCTCGGCCTCCGGGCTCGCGGCTGTGCCGCCCGTGTGTGCAGTGGCCCCTGCCAGCCCGGGGCCCGGGCCCAGGTACCACGGGCCGCTGCACTGCTTGGCCACAGTGGCCCGCGAGGAGGGCCTGCGGGGCCTCTACAAGGGCAGCTCGGCCCTGCTCCTCCGGGACGGCCACTCCTTTGCCACCTACTTCCTCTCCTACGCCATCCTCTCTGAGAGGCTCACCCCCGTGGGCCACAGCCAGCCAGGTGAGCGGGGCCGGGACTGGGACGGGGACTGGGACGAGGCAGAGGAGTGGGCGGCCCTCAGAGCCCCGCCAAGGTCGGCGCCCGCTCGGCGCCTCGGGCAAACCGCGGGGTGGAGGTCCACACGCTCCGCTTCGGGGCTCTCCTGCCCCAAGCCTCCGCCCCTCCGCCCCTCCGCCCCTCCGCCCTCCGCGGGCCGCCTGCTGCTCTAGGCCGCGTGGTGTCTCTGCAGATGTCCTGGGTGTGCTGGTGGCCGGCGGCTGTGCGGGGGTCCTGGCCTGGGCCGTGGCCACCCCCATGGACGTGATCAAGTCGCGCCTGCAGGCGGACGGGCAGGGCCGGCAGCGCTACCGGGGCCTCCTGCACTGCCTGGTGACCAGCGTGCGGGAGGAGGGGCCGCGGGTGCTCTTCAAGGGGCTGGCGCTCAACTGCTGCCGCGCCTTCCCCGTCAACATGGTGGTCTTCGTCGCCTACGAGGCCGCGCTGAGGCTCACCCGGGGCCTGCTGGCCTAACCCCACCCCTGGCAGCTGCCGGAGGCCCTGGTGGCTGCTGGGGCCTGGGCCGCTTCCGGAGTGTCACCCAGGACGCGGCCGCTGGAGGCCTGGGCGGGACCTGCAGTGACAGACCCGGAAGGAGGCTCAGGGCTCTCTGCCGTCAAGCCGGGTGGCCCGAGGGTCTCTGGGCCGCGTGCAGTGGGCCCCTCGGGTGAGGACAGTTGCTGTGGGGCGAGTTCGTGCCTTTGCTCAGTTCTCCCAGCCCCCCGCCCGCCACCCGTGTGCAGGGCACCCACGAGGTACCCGGCTTCCTCGCCTCTGCATCACTCGGCGGTCTGCTCGCCGCCCCCGCCCGCACCCCCCCCCCCACCTCCACTGCACCCGTCGCTCCCCCGGCGGAGCCGAGACGCAGGCGCAGCTCACCTCCACGTGGGCCCGGGCGCGGCCGGCTGGAGCCCTCAACTCAAGACGGGTCTCGGCCCGCCCATTCCGGCCCAGGCGCTCAGAGGCTGCGCCGACCCCGGCTGAGTGGGGGGCCAGGCCAATAAAGCGCTCTGAGGACGTTCACTGTGGCTGCTGTGTGGTCGGGTGGTGGCTGGTTCCCAGGATGCCACACTGGGGGCAGAGGGCGCCTCGGCCAGCCGGGGCTGTGGCCGTTCGCAGCCCCCCCGGACGCTGAGCTGGCGCAGGGTCTGTTCCGCGCGCAGCCAGCACCCACCAGCCGAGCCCTTAGAAACGGGGCAAGGGGCGGAGCAGGTCGGCCCTGCACACGGCTGCTTCTCGGGCCACGCCGCCCCGACGTGTCCCAGGACGCGAGGGTGGCCCCCGGGGTGAGCACGCAGAGCCCTGGGCCCCTGGACGCTGCTGCTGACGGCAGCCCCTGCACGTGTGCCCGGTGCCTGGGCGCAGTCATGGAGTCGCACGGGCAGGCCGCCCGCAGCTGGCCACAGCCGGCGGCCCAGAGCGAGGCTCTGCGCTCCCTCGCCCGAGGCCTTGCGGTGGCGCTGGCGGCAGCGTCAGGTCCGCTCAGGCCTGCTCTGTGCGGCCCTGGACAGTGACCTCCCTCAGCCTCAGTCTCCCACCTGCAAAGATGCGCCCCGCCCTGCATCCTTGCTGGGCTGCCCTCACTCCGGGGCGGTCCCTTCCCCACCGGCGGCCCCAGGGCTGACACGAGGGGTCAGGGCGAGCCTCGCTCCAGCCACGCCGCAGACAACACAGGACACCGGCGGACCAAGGACGTTTATTTATGCAGACGACAGGCAGGGGCAGGGCCTGTGCCTCGAGAGGATGGCACCTCTGCCGCGGGCCTCCCCTGGGAGACGTGTTCTGCCTTCTTGCAATGACACACCAGCCATTCAAAGGGGTGAGGACATAGGCTGGGGGCCGCGTGGCGTGGGCGTCCCTGCCGGCCAGGGGCGAGGGGCAGGCCTGCTCTGGGCAGACTTCCATGGGCCAGTGTCCGCCAGAAGCGTATGCGGCGCGGCCGACTCCCCTCGGCATCTTGCACAGTCGAGGGGGCTGCTGGGTCTCAGGCTGGGCATTTGGGATTTGGCGGGAACACCACTAGGGTCCAGGAGAAGCACGTGGTCTCGGGAGTAGGCTGCAAGCCTGGCTGGGGCTCAGTCTGACAACCGGAGTTTCACCAACAAGTCCACTGAGGAAAAACAGGCCAGATCTGGCCGACATCAGGGCGAGAGCAGTGCTCCTGCGGGCGACTCCGGTCAGGGGAGGGGCGCTGACACCGCATGCAGACGGCACGCCCCCTCCAGGGCAGGTCTGAGGCAGGCTGGGACCGTGGGCTGCTTCCAGGGGGCCGTGGGGGCCGTGGGCTGGCTGGTGACAGTCAGCCCAGGGCGGCTTAGCTGGGGACTGGACTCGCCTGTGTGACCCTGCGGTGTCAGCCGGCACCCTCACCCCACAGGCCCGAGACAGGGAGGACGACAGGCACGGGTAGAAACAGCGTGGACAGACGGGGCTCAGACGCCAGCCCGGCGCGCAGGGGACAGGCGGTGGCGCTGGGGCTGGCCTGGGGCTCGCGCAGCGCGAGCGTCACTGGAAGTCGTAGAACAGCTTCCGGGGGGTCATGAACTCCTTGACGATCTCGTCGGTGACCGCCTGGCGCCGGGCCTGGTGCTCGGCGATCAGGGGCTGCAGCACGTCCACCAGCTCCTTCTTGAGCTCTCCGGTGAGCATGGCGCCGCTGGTGTAGTCCTGCCGGGGCACGGGGCTGAGCGGCGCCGCGCGGGCACCCCAGCCCGCGTGCTCCGTGCCCCGCCCTTGGCCTCGCTTTCCGGACCGTGGCCAGACGCCCGCCCCGAGGGGAAGCCACTGAGCACGCGGCCGACCGCCTACCCGGGGCCCCCGCTGGCTTCCCTAAAATCTCGGCCCAGTCTCCTTTCACTTTCTGGCCACGAGGGCGGGGTGCGCTGGGTGAGCGGCCTCCAGGGGCCACGCTGCAGCAGCAGCGAGGGAAGACCAGCCCTGCGGTGCGCGCTCCTGCTGCTGCCCAGTGCTTCTCCGGCCCCCCTACCCAGCAGCCCCTGCGCGTCCGGTCGCGACCCCGACCCTGGCGTGGCGCGTCTGAATGGCTGCCAACGCTCTCAGGCCACAGAAATGACCGGTCGTGACAACTGTGTCCCCCGTCAGTGTTCTGGATGTTTCGCTGCCATCATTTTAGCGTCTCTAAGAAAAGCTCCTTATTCAGACTCAGTTCCTTGGAAAAGGCTCCGAGAACTAGAAGACCCGAGGACGAGGCCGTGACTGGGCCGTGACCCTCGCACACACTGCGACAGGCCGGGCCCGGGGTGTCGGGCTGCCAAGGGGTGACAGCCCCCCAGAGGGCTCGCCGCGGATGGTGCCCCCCGACCCCCACGTCCCACGACTATCACACGGAGCTGTGAGTCACTGCCTCAGCAGCAGCTTGGACGCTGCACTGGCCCCCCGAGGTTTCAGAAGACCTCATGGTTGAGAACGCGGCTGGCCCAGCGGGAGCCTGGCCCGTGGGACGGCCGGGCCAGCCAGCGCGGGGCCCCCTCACCTTCCTGATCTGCTCCAGCTTGTCGTCGTCCTCCAGGAAGAAGGTCAGGTACATGAAGGACACGTCCACATCGCAGTTGCCCCCAAGCTGCCTGTGCTCCTCGATGGTGTCCCTCCCTCCGGAGAAGGCGTGCTTGTTGACCTGTACCCGTGGTCAGAGGAGGCGGTCGGCCGGCTGCCCGCGCAGACAGGCGAAGCCACCGGGGCGGTGTTCCGTCCGGTCAGGTCCTGACCAGAAGCACGCCAGGCTCGGGCGGGGTGGGGTGCGTGTGTGCATGCCTGTGGAGCCTCACTGTGCCCCTCCTGCCCAGCCTGGGTACCAGCCGTGGGGGTCACTGCAGGGAAGGGCAGGAGGGCAACTAGCTCTGAGCCGCCCACAGACAGAACAGCCAGGAAAGGCACGGCACCGACTCTGCTGGAACTCTCAGGAAGTGTCCTCGAGGGTTCTTGGGTAACCGGCTTCCGAGCAGGGCAGATAGGGCATCTTCAGAGTGAGGGGAGGGCCGAGAGAGGGGTGCTGCCACCTGGGTGGGGAGGCGGCTGTGCCCAGCCCTGCCCAGGGCCAGTGAGCTTGGGCCGCCGGGCACCCCAGGACGATGGGCTGGCTGGCAGGGGCCAGGCCCAGGCCCAGGCCGCGCACCTCTGACCCAGAGCCGGAGCCCAGCCCTGTGAGCTGCGCCTTCGGGCCTGTGGCCAGAAACCCGAGTGGGCGGCCGTTGGCGCACCGCCTGGCAGACCAGACCCAGACCCAGACCCAGACCTGGGCGCCGGTGAGGGCTCCGTGGCTGCGGCAGGAGCCGGGCCGCGACAGGGCGCGTGTGGGGCATCTTGGGAAATGTGCAGTGGTCCTTTTGAATGGACTCTTTTTTTTTTTTTTTTTAAAGATTTATTTATTTATGCATACAAGAGCTGGGGCACAGGCCAGAGGTGTGTGGGAGGGGGTGAGAGGATTCACCGCAGAGAGCAGAACAGGCAGATCAATGGAAGTACACTGCTGAGGGCAGCAGCGGGCGAGGCAGGAGAGGTCTGCCATGCCATGTGGGTCCCCTCCCTGGCCGGCAGCAGGGATCGAACTTGTGCTGCAGTGGCTGCGGTCTGCTTCATAGTGTGTTGCTTAACCCACTGCGCCACCAGGGAGGCCCTTGAATGGACTCTTAAAGGGGCGCCGTCCCCCAGTTTACTGGCACTTTTTATACGGGGAGCACTGCCTCCAGTCCAGGTGGGTACGACTGTCCCCACATCGCAGCTGGGCTGGGCGCGGGGCCACGGCGAGGCCCACTGTGCCCAGCGCCGGGCCTGCAGCTGGCTGCCCTGCCCAGAGGTAGACGCCCCTGGGCGGCGCTAGGACTCCCCAGCAGCAGGGGTGGGGCACCTCCAACTGCAGGGGCCCAGGCCAGGCCTCAGGCTCCACTGCTCACCCAGCCTCAGGGGCTCCCAGGCTAATGGAAAATGCCCAAAGCCGTGGCCTCCTCTGAGCAGAACAGACGAGGCCACTGCTGGAGGGCACAGTGGCCTCCCACTCTCTCCTGCTCACTTCTCCAGAAGTGAAAGAGAACGAGAAAGGGCGGGAGAGCTGGCGGGCCAGTTCCTGAAAGTTCTGGTATCGTGGGTGTCCCCTGTCAGCCAGCACCCTGGGGACTTTCCAGAAGGCCAGGGGGTAGCAGCGACTCCAAGGGTCACATGACACCCCAGGCAGTTTCTGCCACTCGCAGTTCATTGTTCACTACCAAACACCAGGGCTGGGCAGCGCGGGCCTGGGGGCGGCCGAGAGGACGCTCAGCGGTTCCCGCCCTGAGTGCCTCTGGAGAGTGCAGGGATTTGCTGCCGCCAGCCGCACGCCAGGGCTGCGCTCCCCTGGGCGGGGCACGGCTGTCCTGCCGAAGGACATTTCCGGGTATGCCTTGGTAAGGAGGACTGCGGCATAAACCAGGTCCCGCCACGCGGTGGCCACTCTCGGGACAGGAGGGAGCCCCGCGGTGCTGGTGGGGGACCCGGGCCACGGTCTTCGGCTGAGCTGCCCTCTGCCCTCGTGAGGAACAGGCTGCACTCACAGCGAGCACGAGACCCGAGATGCCGTGCGCCCGCCGGGCCGGCACAGACCCAGGCTTCTCGCTGAGGCCTGCTCTGCCACTCGCGGCCCCGCTAGCAGCGCTCACCTTGGACTTGATCTGCTTGGCTGTGTCCGTGAGGAAGATGGAGGAGTTGGGGTCGCTGGCGCTCATTTTGGTCTGGGCGCCTTGCAGGGCCGGGAAGAAGGTGGAGTGCAGCAGCGCCGGCTTAGGGTAGCCGATCCTGGGGGCCACGTCTCTGGTCATTCTGAAGTAGGGATCCTGGGGAGAGGGGCCTGTGAGGACAGCTGCAAGGCCGGGCCCACTGTCAGCCGGCCAGCTGCCCAGAGGCCTGCACGCGGACCTCAGGCCCCGAGGGGTGGAAGCGCTGACCCCACCGTGGCGCCTCCAAGCCCGCCCCCGGTGAGCAGGCGGCCCGCCCGCCTCTGACCTGGTCGATGGCACAGGGGATAAGGCACTGGATGTCTGTCCTGTCCTGGAAGATCTGCGGGAACGAGTTGCTGAAGGAGGGCGCGGCCTGGATGGCAGGAAAGCTGATCTTCCCTGGGGGACAAGACACCTTTACCCGAGGCCAGCACCTGCCCCGGGTGAGTGGCCCAGGGAGGAGCAGAACAAAACACACCCGAGTGAGGGGTCACGGTCACCAGGGGAAATCTGCAGACACGGGGGAGTGGAGGGAGCCTGCGGCCCGCGCCTTCTCCCGCTTCTGTCTGTCTCAGGCAGCGACTTCAGCTGCGCGGCCTCCGCTCAGCCTCTGTTCGCTGCCCGGACCCGCCGTGCTGCCCGCACGTCTCATGCCAGCTCGCCCGCCCTTGTCACACGAGCGCCTGGCACGCAGGTGCGTTCAGTGCCCTGGGCGTGCTGCTGCCCACGCCGGCGGGCCGGGGTTGCCGCGCACCGAGCGCTGATGCTGGCAAGTGGGGCCGGCCTGCACTGCGCTGCCCGCAGCTGCTGCGTCTCCCGCCAAGTCTCCTCTACATGACGCCTTCTCCCGGGCACTGTTCCCCCCTCAGAAAAAGGCACCCTGTTTCTGTCTTTCTTTGGGGGGGTAAAGTGGATGCCTGCTGGCGCCACCTGTGCCCCTCGCAGCGCGGAGCGCGTGGCACCATTGCCGTGGGTATGGCTCTGTGCTCCCCACGCCCCACAGGCCTGTGACGGAGACCTCTCTCCCCACGGGTGACGCCCCACGGCAGCGCGGATGGTCTGTAGGGCTGGCTGAAGCGACACAGCGACTGCCCGGCTGAGCTGAGGCGCAAGCCCTGCTTCCTGGCAGCGAAGCCTGTGCTGCTGGCCGTGGCGTCCCCACCCCTGGATCGCACGGCGTGGTGCTCGTGGTCAGATGCGGGGACACTGAGGCCCAGGGACGAAAGGAGGGCCGGAACGGTGGCCAAGGGCAGCGCACGACTCTCGGGCCCAGGGAACACCCCGCCCACCCCCAGAGCAGCAGCCGTACTCTGAGTCTCTGGAGCTGGCCCGGCCTGGGCCGCGGCGCCAGCCTGTGTGAGGCTCCTTACCGATGCTGTCGCTGTCTGTGAAGCCAAAAATGCCCTTCACTTGGTTGAAGGTGACATGCTTTTGGATCTTCACCACGTTCCTATAGAAGCCTGAGCTCGACCTGGAAGACAGGCAGAAGACTCAGATGCGGCCAGAATGGTCCTCACGCACAGGGAAACCACCCAGAGGACACGGCCTGGGGCAGGTGCCGTGAAGCCTACACAGGGGAGCAGACACACCTTTACCTGCGGGGCTGCCTGGGAAGGGAGAAACCAGAGTGAAGCCAGCAGCACCCAGCAGTGTCTGCACTCACGCCCCACTGGGGCTCGGGCCGGGCTGGGGCTCAGGGTTGAGAGCCTTCCTGCCGGGGCTTGGGACGCTACTTGCAGAGTGGCTGGGTGGAGGGTCTGCTGGACAGGCCCAGGGGCGGGGCTTGTCCCCAGGCAGCACCAGTGCCTCCCAGTGGGCGGCGGCCAGGGTGAGCCCGGCCACAACAGGCCGGGCAGCAGGCCTTCTGGAGGGGGCCAGGGCAGTTGCTCTGCCACAGGCGGGAACTAGGCGGAGAATGGCGCAAACACGGGCAGAACCGAGGGCTTCAGATGCGCGTCTTCTCACAAAGACGGGCAGCAGCTTCCCCCAGGCGCACCCGTGGCAGCAGCGGGAGGGAACAGGGGAGAGCGGGCCGCGTACTCTGTGGGGCCTGCACTGCGTGGCCAGGGCCGTGGTGCATGCTGGGCATGCTGACTGTGCGCCACCGTCCCGGGTGGTGGCGGGACCTCCTCTTTCCAGACGACCGAGGCGCAGGGCGTAAGGGTCGTGCCACAGACCTGGCGGGCACAGGAGCTGCACCCGCAGCCAGGCTCCTCTGGCCCCAAAGCCCGCGCAGTTCTCACACTCTGGAGGGCTCAGGCTTGGCAGCTCCGCTGAGGAGTCGGGGTGGCCCCGGGCATGTAGCCCTGGCTGCTCCCCCCAGCCACGGCGGGTGCTGGCTTTGGTGTGTCCGGCTCTAAAGACCGGGGGGGAGCGCCGCCCAACACTGGCACCTATTTCTAGTAAAAGGTCCAGGAAAGTGCTGATGCTTTAGTGGCTGGAAGAAACTCTTTGAGGGACTGCGGTGTTTAGAGTGGGGTTAAGCTTCTAAAGCACCACTCAGCTGTACACCAGTATGAAGCACCCGCCAAGAGGGCACGTTAGGACCCGCTGGCCGACACGTTCTCTGGCTTTCGTGTCCACGCCGCGGTCGTGAAGGCACAACGGCACAGGACAGAAGCCGCAGGCGCGACGCAGTGTGGGGCGCCGTTGCCACAGACCACAGGGTCCCCCGCACACGCTGGGTGGGCTGCTCACACGCCGTCTCTGCACGGAGGGCTCACAGTCCCCCCACCAAGCTGGTCGTGCACACAGGAGAGGCCCGGGCTTCTGCCCAGCGGCGTCTGAGTGCAGGGAGGTGCCGAGGCCCGCTGGGCCGAGCCCCGGGTGCCGGCAGGGACATGCGCAGAGAGCAGCTGGGTGGGGCCGCCGGGCGCAACAGGGCCTGCCACACCGCACCAGGGGTGCAGGGTTGGGCGCGTGCTGGGGAGGGGCGCCGGGCAGGGCATCTAAGTCTGGCTGTGGCGGGGAGTGCCAGGCAAGGACGGACTCTGCCTGGAAGGAGGCGCAGGAACTGCTGCGCTGGAGTAGAGGGGTTGGGAGGGAGGGAGGAGAAGGGGAGAAGGGGTGCTGGTCAAAGGTGAGCATGTGCAGAGAACGGGCTCTAACCTTCCAGCCAGAGCTGGCAGTGATGCTGCAGAGAACAGGGCCAGATCACGAGTGTGCTCGCAAGCCATGTGGAAAGCGAGCACTTAATCCATGCCGGTGGGGAGGAGGTAAAGCCGCGGGGGCGGGCGGAGCCAGACCCGGCTAGAAAGCAGCGTAACCACGGTGGCCCTGGGTTCAAGCAGCCTGGTCAGGCGCTTTCAGGAACAAGAAACCAAGTGAGGTGAAAACCCAGGGACGCCCACGGCCTCGTGCAAGCCCAGGGCCTGCTGGGACGGGAAGGCAGGACCCTGACCCTGAAAGGCGGTGCCAGGGTGCGAACCCAGATCCTTTTCCTTTCTGCGCCCACAGGGCAGAAGCGACAGAAAAGCTCACGGCCCACAGGTGGCGCAAGAAAACGAGTTTGCTCACTAGCCGGCGCAGGCCAGTGTTCACAGGTGCGGCTGGCCTTTCGTGCAGGTGCGGAGACCACCGGAGAATTTCGCGTGTGTAGGAAGGAACACGGCAAGCCCCCTGGCGCTCCCGCAGCCCCCTGCACCCTGCCCGGACAGCCCGGACCCCGCCGCCAGAGCCCGAGCGAGGGCCACCGCACGTGGCAAGCGGGGTCTCCACCCACGTTGCCTGTCCCTTGGGGCCGCCAGCGCCTCAGGGGCGTTGCATGCCGGAGTGCACAGAAGCATGTGCTGAGCTGAACAGCCTCCTCAGCACAGCCCGGACACCGTGTTTGTCCGTGCTTCACGACAGCTCTCAGGATGCAGCTTCAGGCCTCAGAGCCTTCAGCTCAAGGACGGCCACAGCGAAATGCTCTGGCCTATCAGGTGGCCGAGGAGAGACCAGACAGCGCGCAGCGCACAGTGGGGAGCCCCGCCTGTGTGAGAGCAGGCCCGAGGAAGTCACCCCAGCTTCGCAGGACGACAGGCCCCTGGGGAGAAGGGCCGGTGCAGAAGCACTTCTGCCGGGGGCTGAGGGCGAAAGGCTTAGCTGGAATAAACCAGTGAACCAGATCGTGACTCTGCGGCGGGAGAACAACACTGGCCGGAAGCCCACGTCACACTCGGCCGTGGCGCCGAGTTTTTGTTCTTTTTGAAGGGACTTGTTTAAAAGGCAGCGGGTGCTTTCGTCTTACCCCATGTAGTCCAGGTCGGAGAAGATGAAAGTCTTGTTGATGTCAAAGCCACAGGCGATGATGTCCTTGGCGTTCTCCACGGCGTAGCCGTGGGCCTGGTCGAGGGTCAGGTCCTTCCACAGGTACTTCTCGTCGTCTGTCATCTGGATGACCAGGGGCACATTGAACACGTCCTGCAGCCACCTGAGAGACACGAGGGGAGCCGGGGTCACGCCCTGCAGAAGACGCCCCTGGCGCTGCACAGCCTTGCAGCTCACAGCGCCTGCCGTTAAGGAACAAGACCCAGCAGGCAGCCAGGTCTGACCGGCTCTGCTGAACCGTCCGGGGACCAGCAGCCTCCCGAGGCCAGCGGAAAGGTGCTCTCGACAGCTGTGCGGATGGGAAGAGGGGCGAGAGGAGGGATGGAGAGGGAATCATTTCAGGCTCAGGTCACCTACCTACGGGGGATGGAAAAGTTGGGCAGACTACCTTATCTTCCTCTGGGGAACGGGGGCTGACCTCATTGGTGCTGATGGGGAAATGCCCCGCGGACCCGTTAGGACCACACCCCTGGGTGAGGTGGAGGCCGCAGGGGGCTTGACAGCGAGGTCAGGCTAGGTGTGAAGCCTTGGTGGGCTCAGCAGAAGCGCCTCACTTTCATTTCCAACACGACTAGCGTGTGTCAAAACGTCCTTGTCTGGAGGCCTCCCTGTTGGTGCCGGGGCTGAGCACCGCACTTGGAGCTTCCGCAGCCACTGCAGTGCGAGTTCGATCCCGGCCGGGGAGGGGACCCGCAGGGCGCAGCAGCCCTCTCCTGCCTCCCCGCTGCTCCCCTCAGCAGTGGGTTTCAGTCGATCTGCCTGTTCTGCTCCCCGCTCTGTCTCTGGTGACTCCTCTCACCCCCCCCACACCTCTGGCCTGTACCCCAGTGCTTGTAGCATCAATAAAAAACCTTAAAAAAAACAAGTCCTTGTCTGCAGATCTCGTGATCATGACTCTGGTGACGACGAGGGTTCCCCCGCAGCCCTTGGCTCCTGCGGGGGCTGCACGTGCCCCGGAAGGCTCACATGGCCTCGCAAGGCAGGTATTGTTCTCCCACCCTGCCAGAGCTCAGAGCGGTCACCTCCAGGCCAGGGAGGGCAGAGGAGAGGAGAAACAAAGCCGTGCTCTGCCTGCCAGGTCACCTTCCTCAGTGCCGCCGGGGACAGTGAACAGAGCCTCCGGGCGCGCGTGCCAGCACGGGCAGGCGCCAGCTGCCTGCTCTGTCCGGCAGGCGTGACCCTGGCCGCTCTGGGCGCAGTCCGCACTTGCCGCCCGACTCGCCAACGCAAGGCAGAGCAGGAGACACTCACTTGGTGAAGATGAACGGGATGAGGTGGCCGACGTGCATGGCTTCGGAGGAGGGGCCCCTGCCTGTGTACAGATAAAACGGCTTCTTGTTTTCATAGGCATCGAGAACTTGATTCATGTCCCTACAGGAAAGAAGTAAAAAACTGTGATTTGGTGGGGAAATCATCTAGGTGCAAGCTGGGGAAGGCGAGGAGGCAGATCGGCACGGGTGCTGGCGTGGCAGTCGTGCTTGGGCTGGGGACCCAGCCGAGGAAAGACCCGCGCTAGGGAAAGCTCTACGCGTGGCTCCTCCTGGGGCTGTGCACAGGTGGAGACACGCCGCGGGGTAAGCTAATCAGGCTTTTGCGCCACTGGCCTCTGTGACTATCACCTGTGGCCTTGAATGTGCTAACGCAGGTGTGTGGATGTAGGGCATGTGTGTCTGATCGTGGCCACCTGGGCATGGGGGTGTGCGCATGTGCAAGTGTGCGCACCTGTGCTGGGGGGCGGGGCTACGAGGCTGGCTTCACTCAGAGGCAGACAGTGGAGATGAGAGTGATCACAGAGAGGCAGGACCACAAGAAATGGCCAGAGGGAGCCCAGAGAGAGTAGGTTCGTGGGAGGCTGGGGGGGCTCGGCTGCCTACCTCCTCGATGCCAGCCCCCCGCCTGGTGTGCCTGGCTCCCTGGGAGCAGGGGACCCCACTGGCACGACAGCCCAGCAGTGCGACAGACGTTCTCGCTGCAGCAGGGGAGGAGGGACAACTAGAGAGGAGGAGGTACAGTCGTCTTCTCTGCTGCGACGTAATTCCACACGGGGACTCCCTCGCACACCCGACAGTCGTGTGTCAGGGCTCCGAGCGAGCGCAGTTAGGCCACGGGCAGGAGAGCGAGGACAAGCAGTTAGCGTTGCCAAGCAGCAGAGGAGTAACCGGTAACTGGTACTGGCATCATGATTTATAATCAGTTTGTTTCTGGTCTTGGTCCCATCCTATTTCCGAAGCAGAGCTCCTAAAACCCAGTTTCTTAGACAATGAGTGCTAACGGTGAAACGGGTGTCTTCTGTTATTCATATAACAGCCCTTCCAGCTCAGCTGAGTTCAAGTTAAAGGCAACTTAGAAAGCCCCCGGGGAAGCTGAGGATGGGGGCTGTTTCAAGGGAACTGACCAAGTTAGGGACTGAGTCGCCCCCACCTCTGGGAGGAGGACGAGGTCGACCACTGACCAGTGACTTGATCGACCAGGAGGCGGAGGACGGAAATCCAGGAGCACTGGGCTGGAGGCTTCCTGGTGCCCAGACCAGGAGATGGGCGGGCTGTGCGCAGAGTGTGGGGCTCCGACCCCTCCGCCACGTCCTGCCCTGCCCGGCCCTCTGTCCAGTTGCTCCGCTGTTCTGGAAGCTACCTTTGTAATCAGCTGGGAACCCCGGGCATGGTGTCCTCCTGAGTAATGTCCGCTGCTCCGGTAAACTGACTGAGCCCGGGGGGGTCATAGGGTCTGACTTACAGTCGGTCAGAAGCACAGGCAACCACCCGTATTTGTAACTGGTGCCCGGAGCTAGGGCAGTCTCTCCAGTAAGAGAGTGTCAGAGTTGAGTTAGGCTGTGGGACACCCAGCTGGGGTCACAGACGAGTGAGGCGTGGAAACCCCAGAGTTGGGACCACCCATGAGTGTGCTGTGGCAGAGGAGGCTCATAGAGGAGCGTTTTCTCCTTCAGAAGCAGCAAAGCACAATCTGAAAATAAAATTGAGGCAGTACCATTTACAACAGCACCAAGAAGAATAAAGCCGTAGGGATAAATCTAGCGAAAGAAGTGCAAGATCATGCGCTGGCAGACAGCCCACAATCCTGAGGAAACCGAAGGCCTAGTGAGTAAAGACACACGTGCACGGACCAGGGACAGGCTCCAGAGGCGGCGCCCCCAGGCCGGTGTGCAGACCTCACACGGGGACAGGAGAGCCAGCCCGGCAAAATCCTGGCTGCTCTTTCTTGCAGAAATTAGCAAGCTAACTCTAAAGGCTGCCGGAAATGCAAAGAATCTAAGGTAGTCAGAATAACCTTGAAAGGAACAAAAAAGTTGGATACACACACAGTACTAACCTGACAAGCACATTATAACGTTATCTAGTGGAACTGAGTGCTTGTCCTGTACCCCGCTGTACCCTACAGTATCTTGGGGGGGCTGCATCCTAAAAATCACTGAATTATATTCTTTACAAGGTGAATGTTATGCCGTGGGCATTAAATTTAATTAAGGAAAGGGCTGACTGTTCTGCCCAGAGAGAGGGCTGCAGGCCTCGAGCTCTCTGCGCAGGCTGGAACCTGCGGGTAACCGCTGACTTCCGTCCTGGGTGTGCTCTTGTAACCGGGAAGGGCCACCGGATCTGACCACCTGCCGCTGACTGTGAGCCACGAACACAGCCTCAAAAGTGGGCCAGCCCCGGCCAGTCATTCTGGGAGGGAGGGAGGGGCGGGGTCCTTGTGGAACCTGCCCGTTTTCTGGTGTCCCCACTGGACTTCCTGGCCTAAGAACGTTTTGCCCCACACGCGGAGCTTCTCTTTTGGCATCTGCGAGCGGCCGGCACAATAGCAGGAAGAGGCACGTAATTTCAGGAAGCCCGCCGCCGCCGCGTGGACATGGTAAAGCATATGCTGCTTGCTCTCCCATCTGATGTTTGATGACTTTCGGCACACACCTGGCACAAACCTCACCTGCTGAGAACTGGACCTCACCGTGTTGAGGTGGGCAGCTTACGAATGAGTAAGCTAAGGGCCAGGAGGTGCCACGGGCCAGGAGGCCCTGTAGGCAGTCACCGACAGAGGACGCCGGGTCCAGGCTCCAATCCCTGCTTCCTCTGGTGCCGGGCAGCAGCCTCCTGATTACCTTCTGAGTGGGGGGCGGGGGGACACGTGCAGGAGAAGGCCCTGACCTGTGTGAGAAGAAGATGCCTCTGCGCAGGAAGCGGTGGGGTCTCTGGCCGGTGGCTCTCTCTATCCGGTTTATCAGCTCCTTGTCGATTTTGCTGCTTCCGAACCGAACTGGAAAAAAGCCGGAAGACAGGGGAGGTGACTACCCGAGGCGGTGCAGGCGTGGTGTGCACGGCTCCTGCCGAAACGCCGGAGCCGGCCACCCGGCATACCTCCCGACACCGTCCAGAGTGCGTCACGCCAACTGAGGTGGCAGGGGGCCAGCCACCGAGCGAAATGCTCTTGTCGGAGACCGAATGCTGATGGCGACACCAGCGTGCATCCCAGACACAGCTCAGGTGAGCACACGCGGTCGGAACTGACACGTGTGTGCACTGACAGCAGCGGTTTGAAATACTGTTTAACTGTTGGCTGAGTAGTGGCCTCGGGGAACTCTTCCCCACTGACAGCCTGCACTTAATCTTGGAAAGAGGTTTCCACGTAACTGAAGATACTTTGATTCTGTTTCTCTTTGATGACCCTTCCTGAGGGGAGCGAGGACCCTGCCTGCAGGAAGGGCTCACAACGGAGACTCACTGGGGAGAAGCGCCCTTCTCAGCCGCCTCCCAGCTGCAGCGCCACAGCCCGCGTGACTGCAGAGAGCAGCCGTGACCTGCCGCAGACGCACGCCACGCAGCGGAGACGGGCACAAAGATGCCCACTTCAGAGCCTCCGAGCTCGGCACTGCTCGGCCCAGCAAACAGCTCCCGCTGTGCTGTGTTATCTGCCACTACCCTGAAGTGAGCTGTCTGCTCCCATTTGATTTAGAAGCGATCCTTTGGGAAGAGAATGTACCACCCAAAGTGCTAGGATCTTTTTTCCCTTGGGCATGGACGCTCGATTGGACCTGTGATGACTTCAAAATTAGAATCAGAGGACCCAGCTACGTGGAGTCACCTGTGAAAGCCAAGCTGTCCCCAGACGTACCAATGAGCTTGTCATAGTCAATGCCCTTCGCGCTGCTGGTCTGTACCGTCCACGGGTCCACAAAATCCTCTCCAGCCTCGCTGGCCCCTGGGCCATTCCCCGCAGGCGCCGGGTGCCCTGGAGGGCAGTCGGCCTTGTACTCCTCCCCCGTGGCGGCTTTGTAGCTCGTTTTTAACGATAACAGCATTTTCACCGCAGAGTCGATTTCCTCCTGAACAGAGGCAGGAAAGGTGAGGGTTATAGCGTGGCCGACGCGAGGTGGCCGCGCAGCGACAGTCCCGGGGTGGGCGTGGCGCGCGGTGCTCCCCACACCACTTCGTTCAGCCGCACCACCACCCCAAGAAGTGGCGTCCTTGTCACCACCCTCTTGCGGGTGAAGAATCTGACTCAGAGCAAGGAGCTTGCCCGGGGGCTCTACCTGCTGTCCCGGCGCTGTGGAAGCGCCACACCCCTCACTGTGCACCGGGGCTCACGTGTGGAGAGGCTGCACACCCTGGCGCCGGAGAGCACGCGCGACCGCTCCTCGCTGCGTGGGCACCACACAGCGCCGCTGTCACCTGCTCCCTGGGCCAAGAGGAGCAGAGACTAGCGAGGGAGGCACCGAGGACAGTCTGCAGAAGCCCAAAAGGAGATCATGAACATAAAGGCAAGGAGAAGGCCTTCCAGGCCTGGGATTGCCGGGCCCTGGGAAACAGCGACACTACTGCATCTTGGAGTCCTACAGAACGTCTGCAGCGCTTCATGAGTGCGGGCTCACCGTGAGTGTGCAAGATTCCGACGCGAAGCAGCGCCAGAGGGATCGAGGAAAGCGCTCCTCTTCCGGAAGGCAGCGTGTAGAAGAGCAGCCTACTGAAGCAGGTGAGTCACGCTAGGTCCTAGCGCGCCACAGCCGTAACTGCCTCTGCTGGACGAGGCTGCAGGCGAAGAGCACACATGGCTCCGTCTGCTCGCCCGGGGACACGCCAACACCCGGTCTGGCGTTCACACGGAAGGCACTCCGAACCAGGCCCACGGCGGAGAGCGTAGCAGCCCAGCCCCTCAGGGATCTGCACCCTCGACACGGCACGGGCCTCGGGATGGCGTCACGGGGGTGTCAGACGCACGCGTATGTTTCAAGTGCTGAGACCGCGGAGCTTGTCATCAGAGCGCATCAGAGTCGTGGCCTCACCCCGCGGACGCCCCTCGCACACGAGACGTGTCTGCTGGTTGGCTGGGTCAGGCAGCCGCTCGCCTCGCGCCCGGGCGCGGGGCTCAGCAACGGAAGCGCCCCACGTGCGTGACTGAGTCGCCACCGGGAAGGGGCGCCGGCCCGGAAGGCGCCTGCCCGCTGTGCTGTGGGCCCCCGCTCGGCTGGCCCGAGTGCCGGCGGTCCATGCGAGCTCACAGCCCGCTCGAGGGCCAGCTGTGGCTTCTAGAAAACGAGCAGGCTGGTCCATTCTTTTCCTCTCGCCCTCACATGGCCCAGGACACACTGAACGGAATTTACAAGCTGATGTTCCGGAAACAGTCAGACACAAATGACCACAGCGGCCCTTCGGTGTGATCCGTGGGGTGCAGGGGAGGGCGGCCCCGGGGGGCTCGCGGCTGGCTTCGGGTGTGGCCGCCGAGTGTAGTGATGGTGTGGGGCGCAGCGAGACGCAGGGCCCGAGCGTGGTCACGCCCTTACTGTGGGTGCTGGTATTTCAGCCGAAGGAGTTTACGTAAACTGTGGGAAGACGAAGCCTCTGCTCCCTATGTGAACCTCAATGACTCAGGGTCATTTCTATTTTTTTTTTTTTTTGGTAATTTTTAAGAGCAGGTTTCTTAGGGGAAGGGACAGAAGAGTAAAGAGCACTTGCATGGACACAAGGGGCAGGAAGAGCCACCCCGAAGGGACAGGTCTGCTGAGAGGCCTGTGTGGTTGCAGGCGGCGGCCTTGGGGAGAGTGGCCTCCGCTGAAGGAGGCCAGTGAGGAGAAAGCCCGGCACGGCTCACGGGCACGCAGGAGGCCGCTGCCTGCAGAGGAGCGAGGGGCAAGAAGCACTGCATAGTCACAGGCGGGCAGAAAGAGGGCTGCTCAGGGTCATTTCTTGAGTCCTGTTTAAACTGCACACGCCCGAAAAACCCACCCCGCCCATTCTGACCTATCCCCAGGACACTCCCGGCCTTGCTGAGCTAGCTCTACTCAACAAAGCGGGTCCTGCCCCTCGGCCCGTGGAGCGCGAAAGAGTGGGGGCCACAGGCGTGGCCTTGACCAAGCAGCAGCCAAAGCCAGCGTGTCCTTGCACGGGTCGGGGCTTGGCCGCTGTGCTGCGGGTGGGTCTCTGAGACATCAGGCGCTTCTGTGAAGATGCGATTCGGGCTCAGACACCAATGTGCGTCTGAGCTGTCACCGCGCAGCTCACCTGGGTGTCAGCGGGTGACGCGAGGCCGAGCGCGCCTGGCTCTGAGCTGTGCTGGCTCTCTGCTCGTCTGCTAAGGCTGCTCCATGACGGAGTCACTGAGAGTCACTCACTAGAGACACTCATTAACGCCACTCACACTTAACGTAACGGACGAAAGCACCACTGTCAAGTCCCCAGGATGAAGGGCCAGCATCTCAGGCCTTCGCACGCCGAGCCCGACCGTGGAGCCCGTCTGTGCGCGGCCACGCCTGCACGGCTGCACTTCGGCAAGTTTTCCTTAACGGCTCGCGTGGGTCCAAGCAGACAAGGCCAGCTACTGGGTGGGCGTGAGGGGCTGGCACCGCCTGGGGAGAGCCCAGAAGGGGCCTCTGAGAGGACGGCGCGAAGCGGCGGCCGGAGTCAGGGACGGAGCGGGTGACAGGGCGCCGCGCTCCAGCCGGAGGCGCAGACCTACGCCCCTCAGCAGGGCCTCTGTCAAGGGCTCAGCTGCGTGGCACACAGCACAGCGCTTCAGAAGTTGCTGGCCCGGCAGTTGACTGAGCGGGCGGAAGACCAAAGCAAGATGTGAAAATGCTGGGCAACGTATCTAGGCCCTCGGGATCTGGAGCCCCCCACGTCAACGCTGTTTTTTTTTTTAATATTTTATTTATCGGGCCTCCCTGGTGGCGCAGTGGGTTAAGCAACACGCCAGGAAGCAAACCGCAGCCGCTGCAGCACGAGTTCGATCCCTGCTGCGGGGCAGGGAAGGGACCCACATGGCCCGGCAGACCTCTCCTGCCTCGCCCGCTGCTCCCTCAGCAGTGTGTTTCAGTCCGTCTGCCTGTCCTGCTCCCCGCTCTGTCTCTGGTGAATCCTCTCACCTCCCGCGACTCTGGCCTGTACCCCAGCTCTTGTGTGCATAAATAAATAAATCTTAAAAAAAATATGTATGCACACAAGAATGTAGGTACGGGCCAGAGATGTGGGGGGTGAGAGGAGTCACCAGAGACAGTGGGGAGCAGAACAGGTGGACTGATTGAAACACACTGCTGAGGGGAGCAGCGGAGAGGCAGGAGAGGACTGCTGCGCCCTATGAGTCCCCTCTCTGGCCGGGATTGAACCTGCACTGCTGTGCCTGTGGAAGACTCACAGTGCGGTGCTCAGCCCCTTGCGCCACCAGGGAGCCCCAACAATGTCGATCATAAAGAAAACGAAGGCAGTACTCTAGCTGGAAGACGTGTTGTTGAGGAACCAGAATGTGGACAACACGATCCACGGACTTGGCTCAGAACAGCCGAGGCGCCCACCCAGTCACATACCTGGGACGCGTTTGAGGCTTTGAGGGACCTCACGACATTCCCTTGGGAGATGATGCTGTTGAACAGCTCCAGCGGGGACTCACAGGGCACATTTGCCATTTTCCAGAACCTTGGGCTGGCTTACGAGGGCGTCTGCCGAAGATGTGCTTGTGGCCCAGGCAAAACTGTGGGGAGAAGCGAGATCACGAGAACCTTCACTTTCCTGTGTGACCGTAAAGGACACGGACACAGTGACTCAAGAACACGAGCAGAAATTTGGAACCAAGTAAAACAGAAAAAGGACAAAGGCTCTGGGGCATGGCTTGAGCAAGGCCGAGGAGGGCCCCCTGAACAAGCCTGCGCCTGCCTGCACCCTCCCAGTGCTCAGGGTACAGGGGGACCCATGTTTTGCTCTGGAGCAAACACCACAGGGCTAAAATTGTCGGCAAACTGCTATTTACTCTTCATCTTAATTTCACTGGGGACAGACTGCCAGGTATTTGCAGCCGTAACCAGCCTTCCCCTGAGCAAACAGGCCGTCCTAGCCAGCTGCTCAGTTCCCAGGTGCGGGGTCTGGGTGCGGGCCCTTCTCATGCTGGGACCCGAATACAGCTGGCCCGTGCCATCCGGCCCATCCACTCTCAGCCCCTCTGAGCCACACCGTTGGGGCGTGTGGGCATATTAATGACTATATCCTGTCCACTTTGAGAAAGGAGGGGCCCCAGGCAAGACCTGGAGCTGTCTGGGGCAGAGATGGGCTTCCTCTTGGGAGAGTCCCTTCCTCTCTCTCAGTGTCGGCTTCCTCATCTACAGAAATGGTCCCATTTTAATGTGCTGACCCCACGACCAAGCGGAGAGGAGGCCAAGGCCAGAGCGCTGCGCTGAGATTCTAAGCACCTAGGCTCCCGCGAGAGCTCGGCAACTCTGCGACGTAGATCCGTCGCCGCCTTCCGTAGAGGAGCAAACGGACACAGAGAGGCGAGACTACGTGCCCAGAGGGCCCCAGGCCAGAGACAGGACAGACACCGGCGCAGTTTGGCCGCAGAGCCAAACCCTCAGCCGTCCTGCAGGTGACAAACGCTGGCCACGAGCCTCAGCCCCCGCACGGCAGGGCCCGCAGGCTCGAGTGGCCCCTGCAGCGCAGAGCTCACGAGACGATTTCTTCAGTGACTACAAAAATTCTACTAACCCTAAACCAAACACGTCTTAAGGACTGATTTATTTACCCGGGTTAGGCTGAACTAGACCAGCCTGAAGGTTAAGTCGGTGGAAGTCAGGAACCTGGTGGGAGGCAGCCAGTTTCTTCCTGCTGAGAAACACCCTGATTCCCAGAAAGGGAAGTCCAGCGAACTAGGTGAGTCAGTCAGATAACAAAGCTCACAGTCTGGGAGGCCTGGGGATACAGACCTCCTGAGCAGTGCTAGAGAGGAGAAACACTTAGCTTCTTATCAAAACACAAAGTGACAAATGATCAACCAGCCAGTCCGGATACTTGGCAGGCCACCGGGATCTGAGTGTGCCCTGAACCCAGCGCGGCTCAGGTGAGTCAAAACCACCTCCAAGGTCAGCGATAGGCAGTTAAACCAGAAGCTGATGCTGAGCACCCCCAGCCTGGGCCCTCTCAGGCTCCCAGGCTGCACGCCTCACACCCTCCTCTGCCTGCATGCTGCCGGCAATCGGCTGCCTCGACCCTCAGCGCCTCTCTGCACTATCCGGCCGCCGGCGGCCCTGCCCTCTGTGGTCCGAGCACTGGCCCAGCACTTCATTGGTGCACTCGCGCTGCATGTGGAGGGCGCGTCTTTCCACTGCGCAGTGAAAGCAGGCTCCCGGCGACTTCCTCACACTCCCAGACACCAGCACCGCCCAGTCTGTCAGCGGTGGTTACTGAGAAGACTCTCACAAGCCATCCAGTTCAACCTGTCCTCTCAGGCTCCATCTTCCGCTGTCTTTGTAAGCACGTGTTCATTTTAACACCTCATGCCCCCCTCCTTGCCCACATCAGGCAGCCTCCAGACTGCTGCGCTCTGAGGCGTGGCAGGGCCCTGGTTGACCTCTGGGTGTGTTCCCAGTCTGGTTCCTTCATCTGTAGCTAACATCACCCACCGCCATGGCTACTCTTGGGAATTCCCTTTGGTTTACCCTGTCCTTCTAAAAACAGGTGGTTTCCTGCAGGAAAGGGCACAGGCCAGAGCAGCAAGGTTCTGAAGTCCGTGAGGGGGTGTAAAGCCAAGGACAGAGTTAAATCACCGTAAACACTCCCTGGGAGAGCGCCAGGTGGACTGCCTGGTGGGCCTGCCTGGACAGGCAGTCTCCTCTTGCAGTGGTGCCGGAAAGTGTGGAGGGTTAGCTAGAAAAACACAGCCTTCATTGAGGGGCCATGCTGAAGGAAAAGTATGTATCTTTAAATACCAGAAGCCATTTAAGAGCGATCTGGTAATGAGACCTGACGCTGGGAACAGCAGATGGGAGCGCCCTGAACTTACACTTGAGACCTATGCTATCTGTGCAGGAAGTGCCTGCCATGTAAATCTCGTGTGCGTGCATGATGCAACCTCTTGAGGGCTTACAGGAGTCACCCCAGGAGTGACCAGAAGGAACAGACTTATCGCCTTCCTCATTCAGCCCTCTGCCCACTCACCAGCATTTACGTTGGGTGTCTCCTTTTCTTCGCTCAGTAGAGCCAACATCCTCCCTTGTTTCTTTGTTAACTATCATGATTACGCTTAACCTCAGAGGTCTTAGCATTCAGAACTTTGGCAATTACACAAAGAGTCTGCACACACATTGTGTGTGCAAGTTCTGAGTAGAGGGTTCAAGTCTTAATACTTTCTCAAAGGGTCTGAGATGCGAAAAGTTTAGGGCCCACTATCCTCCATGTTTACTGCATCAACTGCAAATAGGGCTTTGAATCTTTGTTTTAAAAAGATTTATTTATTTATGCATACAAGAGCTGGGGTACAGGCCAGAGGTACTAGGATTCACCAGAGACAGAGCGGGGAACAGAACAGGCAGACTGACTGAAACACACTGCTGAGGGGGCAGCGGGCGAGGCAGGAGAGGTCTGCTGCGCCATGTGGGTCCCCTCCCTGGTTGGCAGCAGGGATCGAACTCGTGCTGCAGTGGCTGTGAATGCTTCACAGTGTGGTGTTTAACTCCTTGCACCACCAATGAGGCCCCTGGGCTTTGAATCTTTGCTAAGAAAAGTTGTTTCACTTATTTAATAAATACAACAATCTAAAATAGGAAATGAAGCCATAACTTCAGATAGATTACTAATACTGTTAAGTAATCTATTATCTCTCTTAAACAAGTATTTAGAATGTAAAGAGCAAAACTGCAAGCTCCATAGCAGGTCACAGCCCACTGTCAAGGAGAAAGCCAAAAGGTTCTTAAAATTCTTGGGGCCTCCCTGGTGGTGCAAGGGGTTAAATCTCAGCACTATGAAGCCTCTGCAGCCACTGAAGCATGAGTTCCATCCCCGGCCAGGGTGTTGACCCACAGGGCGCAGCAGACCTCTCCTGCCTTGCCTGCTGCTCCCCTCAGCAGTGTGTTTCAGTCAATCTGCCTGTTCTGTTCCCCACTCTGTCTCTGGTGAATCCTCTCACCCCTAGACCTCTGGCTTGCACCCTAGTTCTTGTATGCATAAAGAAATAAATCTTTAAAAAAATTTAGCTCTCAATTTCTCCTTGTAAACAACTTGAATCTCATTTCAAAAGCTTCTATTGTTCCGGAAGAGCCAAACAGACACTGAAAAAACAGGCACAGTGCTGGGCTGAGGAATGCAAAGAAGAATTACAAAACTGTTAAATAGCACATTACGATGACTTGGGCATACCCAAATCAACCCACTGATAAAGTCAGAATACCTGGATCCTGCAATTTAGGGAAGAATGGAGAGACTACTCTGGAGCAGAAGGGAAAGCAGGAGGCCCAGGGGTTTCTGGGTGCTTGGAATACCACCTTACATGTCCTGGTCTCAGGATGTGCGTGACGAAGGCCTTAGGCTGGCCAAGTACCCAGATGAAAAGACAGTGACTTGCTTAAAGCAAAGCATTCTTTAGATTTCAAGCCCTGTAACAGATTCTCTTTCTTCTTTAAATGCTGAATGCTAAGTTTATTTCCCCCTCCACATAATAAAGGGAACAATATCTTAAAAGGAAAAGAAGACATTAATGAAAGCCAGCATGAGCTATTTCTGAGTACTGCAATGAGAATGCTAATATACCTGGGCTTTTAGGAAGGACTCATCAGTAAAAGCTATGACAGCTAGCCTGCGGTGCCGAACATGAGTATGAATCTAGGCTGGCACCTGCTCATCCAGGGAAGCTGGGTTCCCTGGGCTTTGGGCCAACAGGATGAAATAAAATGTACAATACTCTGATCCTCAGAGACACCAGCTCTGACTCCCTAAACCAGTTTCCAGCACTTTGGTGACAGGCTGGTAAAAATACCCAACATTAAGCTTGCCAAAGGAAGAATACATACCCAGGTCCCAGAGACACCGCAGGCGACTGGTCACGCTGCAGCAAGTAGCTCAGACTGCCCTGTGCAGCCAGTGGTTTTCTTTAATAGGCTTTACCTTTTTCTTTCAGTTTCATTTTTAGGAAAGGCTCTTCCCTTTTTGTTTCCTGCCTAGCCCTCCTTCGGGTTAATCGCGTTAAGGTGTTTCTTAGAAATCACACTGTTTTCCAGAAGCACTAGCCCCTCTTGGCCAACATCCTCGATGAGAATGTCCAATCAGAGGTGGGCTGGGTGAGACCAATGGAAACCCTTTTGAGAAGGGAGCTGTTGGTCGCTCATTGCATCAGCCCCCGGTCCTCAGCTGGCCTCTGAGTAACCTCCACACCCTCCTCCCCGCTCCCCGCCCTTAGCATGGGTCTGAATACTTCGTTTATGTCAAGTCACCGGGTGAAGAGGCAGATTGGAAATCCCCTACAATTTTCACTGGAAGGCAGAGCGCACTTGAAGGTCCTAAGCTCTGAGGTCAGAAAGACCCGGACTCAGCCCGCTTGGACGTTTAGTTTCGAGACCTCGGGAAAGGGACGTGACTTCCCGCCTCACCCCACGTTTCCTCTCAAAGACCCTCCTAGCGACCTTGCGGGGGACGCAGTGTCACACCACAGGCCGGGGCCCTGGCACGGGGCGGACACGTACAAAGTGGGGGCCTTTCCCGGGGAAAGGGGAGAGATGGGCGACGCCGAAGGCTTGTCACCCGCGGGAAGGGGGCACAGGCGGGGCCGGCGGCGCTGGGAGGTAGGGGAAGGGGCGCACGTCGTGTAGCCAGAGGCCGGCGACACCGAGCCGGCCTCTGAGAACGCTATCTGGGATCCCGGTGCGCGGGCGGCGCCGCCCAGCCTCCCTCCCAGCCGCATTCCCTAACTCACCGGCCTCGCCGGGCCCGTCAGCGCTGCACGCTCAGCCTCCTCGGCGTCCGTGGAAACGCCGTCCGGCCGGAGCGACTTCCGGTCTTCTTGCACCCTCATTGGCTGTCCGCCTGCGGGCGGAGCGGAGGACGTCGCTGATTGGTTGGCGGCCTCAGAGCCGGCGGAACGCGACTGGGCGGCGGAATGCGGGTCGCCGGCCGCCCGGAGGACCGAGCGCTTCCGGTGCGTGCGGTGAGCGGCGGGCTGGGGTCGAGAGGGGCCTGGGACCCGGGAGCGGCCGTGAGCTCCGCGCCGGTCGGCGCCGGCTTGGCGCGCCGCTCGACTTCCCGTCACCTCAGGTTCCTTCCGAACGCGCAGGGTCACGCTTCCCTCTGGATCGCCCTCCCCTCTCGCTCTTGACAGCTCGGCTAACTCCTGTTCGTCCTTCAAAACCCATCTCTGGTCGTGCCGTGTGTGTTGCTTCCCTCCGTCTGTGGCCTCGGGCGCAGGAGCCGCGTTTTGTGTTTAATCTCTGCTCACACCAGACCGATCTAAGGCTGGGGACAGAGTAGGTCATCAGGAGATGTTCGTTAAGTGAGAAGATCCTGTCTCTGGCATTCTCTGTGCGCCCATCTCCTCTACCGCCCCCTCCAGTTTGCTTGTCACAAATAGTTCTAGATGCTGAGGACTGAACAGTGAGCAAAACACACACAAAGAGCCCGGCCCTTTGGACCTGCCACGCTAGTGACTGTCAGTGCCACTCCCCCCACTTCCGTAGCCTCAGTTTCTCCAAGGCTTTTACCTTCCATCTTCTGTGCCTCATCCTACTAATCACCCTGCTCCTTACCCTGGGAACATGAAAGGCGGCACTTCCCCCCAAAGTTCATGTTGTGCCCAGTGGCTCCTTGTCTTCTCCATGGCTGCCTGTTGATCTGGAATCATCTTGACCTCTCCCACCCCATTTCATTTGTTCTGTTGCTTCCGTCTTCAGTGCTTCGCCCACCTCGAGCATCAGCATCCCCCAGAGCATTACCCAGATAGAAACTTGGCTCTCGGGCCTGCCTCGGCCTCCTGTGTGAAACTGCAGCCAAGCCTGCCGGCATCCTTACCTGACATCTCCCATGACTGTCTCTCCCAGGGGCACAGGAGCATGGTGCTCGCTGGGCATCGTCTGGTCTGGCCTGCTGCCGTGCTCCTGCTGCCTGGAACCCGGGGCTTGGCGACTGACCTGGGCACGTCAGTGTTGGTTGGATGAGTGAACGAAATGTGCATGAGGCAGACTGTGTGGGCACCTGTCACCCTCGTGCATTCATTCGGTCCTCGCTGCCTTGCCTGATCAGGGAGTGGGCCAAAGGGCCTGACTCCCACTGCTGTCTGATCTTTGACCAACGATCTTGTCTTTAGTTCTGGCCATCGGCCTCTGCTGTAAGTCAACCACTGTGGACTGCTGGCTGGGCAGGAACCCCTCCTCAAGGCTGGGCACAGGCGCCCTGGTGGTGGGGTCTTGGTGGGTTCCTTTGACAGGAAGGAGTGAGGTGGTTGGTGCTGTGCTGGTGTTGAGACTGGTGAGATGTGCGAACAGAATGGGCTTCGGAGCCAGACTGGTTATTTAGAGAAGAGAGATGCTGGGTCACTCCCGGTGCACAGTTGCGTCAGTTGATATGGCCCATCATATTAGTTCCATTTAAGCCTGGCCAGCCCTAGGGAAGGGCTGTGTAGATGATAACTTGTCTGGGAGGTGTTACCTGCCTGGACTAGGCTGCACGCGGGAGTGGGCTATGGCAGGAGGCTGGCATCACCCATTTCTCTCATGACAGCCCAAGCTGGGTGGCAGAGAGCCTTCCGGGCAGAGCTGTAGAAAGGGTGGTGGAGTTAATTCCAGGGAAGAGGTGGATGGCAAACTGTCTGGAATGGTTAACAGAGGACACAGTGGGAGGCTTCTGGTGCTGACCTGACACCCCCCTCGCCCTACCCCAGCCAGAAGAGGAGCTTGGGGTGGTTTATTAAGGGAGGGCACCGTGGGCATCCTCAGAAACGGGTCTGCTGCCTAAGTTTTCTTAGGGGTGCTCCAGCACGCCCTCTGCTGCTGGGGGCGAGCCTGGCCGTCTTGCTTTCCTCCTGACCATGCTTGCCTGGTGTGAATAGCGCGGACTTGCGCTCCAGACGGAAGCACTTTCTGGATCCCAGTTGGCAACAACTTATCTTGGATGATGTTTTGGAATTCCAGGAAGACTTCTTTTTTTAAGAAAGGGGACATTCACTTCTGTCTGAATGGATTGAAACGGGCAGATTTGGGGCACGCCCCCGGACTGGCGTCTCAGCACCCTGGCCTTGCATTATCATTAGTCATCTGTCTCTTCAACTGGTTTACCTCGAGATGGATATCTGGGGAGAACTTTTAGACAGAGGCATCGAAGGAAGGACTGGCGAGCAAGGGGAGAAGGGCGAGCTTAGCTTGCTTTCCCACTTGGTGGGTTCTGACACTTTTCCTTGCGATGCCTTCAGCCCCGACCCTGTCCATGCTGGCGAGCGCGGCGCCTCTCCTGCATGCTGATGGTGCTGCGGCACTCGCCTCTTCTGTCTTTGTGAACATACTCTCATATTTAGGTAGGGCGGAGTTCTCAGGTGGGGTTGTTGCAATAAAAACGATCTTTAAATTTGTAACGGTTACTGTGCAGATGAACCTTTCAAAAGACATTTTTAAAATCCCTACAAACTCTATTTCCAGTAAGTCAGATCCTCATTTAGGCCTTTCGACAAAGTTTTCCTTTTCTCTGGTGGGTCTTGCTCATTTTATTGTGACGTTTCTTCGCAGGTCCTCCGTCGTCCTCGCTTCCGACAGCCACATCTGACTCACTGCCCCATGTGGAGAAAAGCCCTTATTTGATGTGTTTTCCTCACGGGCCTTGGGCGGCCTGGGTGGCTCGTGCCCGGTTGTGTGGAGTGGTGACCGTGCCTCCGTGCGCGCCTTCTGACCGTGGGCTCTGTTTGGTCTTACGTAGTTCGTCGCCCCTGAAGGACGGCCGGGAACTGGCTGCAATGGCTTCCTTGGTGGCGTATGAGGATTCGGACTCGGAGGCTGAGGCTGAGCCTGTGCCTGCGGGAGGCTGCAGTGCTGCTGGCCCCATGACAGGCACTTGGAGGCGGGTGCAGCCGCTTGGGCGGGGTCCTGCAGCCGGCGTCCTGGACGTGACAGAAGGGGGGGCGCTGCCCACGAAGCCTGTTTCCGGTGAGCACCCAGCGGGCCGTGATGCTCGCCTCCCGTTGGCTCGGCTGGGGAGGATCAAGCCGGGGTCCTGCCCCAGCCAGAGGCTGCAGTGGCCCAGGACAGAGCCCGGATTCATCCTCTCCCGCCATGAGCCTGCTCGGCCCTCCCTGTGGGCTGGCTACCCTCCGGTTGGCCACGCACCCCCGGCAGCTGCCCGCTCTAAGCCTGTCCCACTCCCCCGGGGAGCGGAGCCTTCACGCTGCGCACAGACCAAAGCTGAGCCCCCAGGGAAGCTCGTCAGCTCTTCTCAGAAGAAAAGGTGTGAGGATTGTATCGTGCCCTACACCCCCAAAAGGCTAAGGCAGTTGCAGACTTTCAGCATGGAAATGGGCAAGAGGAAAGACGCGGAGGCCCAGGGCCCCTCTGCGGGGCGCGTCCGGGCCCCAGCCCCGCTCTCCGTGCCCTCCAGGGCGTCAGAGTTTATCCAGCCGTATCTGGACAGCCCCTACAAAGAGACCGTGATTTCCAAGAGGGTGCTTTTCCACTTACGGGGCCACAGGGGCCCCGTCAACAGCATCCAGTGGTGTCCTGTCCTTTCTAAGAGCCACATGCTTCTCTCAACTTCCATGGACAAGACCTTCAAGGTAAGCGCAGCGGGACCCACCCTCAGGTGCTCTTTGGAGCAAACTGCCTGTGTTGGTTGTTCAAAGCAGTGAGCTGAACAGTTCTTTCTGGAGTTTCTGCCTTTTCCTTGGCTGCACTCACAGGTGGGTTCTCAGTGGCCTGCCCCAGGTCAGCGGTCTGCGCTGCCCCATCTCCCCCTCTAGCTGCCCTGGGCCACCGGACGGTGGTTCTTAGGGCGCTGGTCCTTATCCTCGTGGGGGCACTGAGGACCCCCTGAGGCCCTGGGAGCATGAGGTCACCCAGCAGGGCTCTGAGGACTGGAGAGTGGCCCGGCCCTGGCGTCCGGGGCATGTCTCCGGGGGCCCTGACACGTGTTGACTGATAGTAGCCCCGGCCCGGTGCTGTGTGGCTGTGGGGGATGGCTGCTGCTGGCTTACCCAGCCATGCAGGGGCCTCACAGCCCTGGGCCCAGGACGACAGTCCAGCCGTGTCTGGGGCTGTGCGGGCCGAGTGAGCCTGGTGGCATCTGGCTGGGCCTGGAGCTGAGCAGCATCCTTGGCGCCCCAGGCCTGTGCTTTGGCCCTCCCTCCCCTCCCCCATGCGGCCCTCTCCGCCCCTTCCCTCCCGCTCTGAGGCGAGGGGGACAGGCCCAGGCCCTGTCGGAAAGTCATCCTCTCTGGTGAGTGGCCCCCATAGGTCCTCCGTCAGCGGGCCTGTGGGGCTCTGGCTCATCGAGGGCCAGCTCCAGGTCTGGGCAAGTGGAGGGGGACGAACTTCACCAGGTCCCCTCTAGGGAGCTCACCTGCCGGCAGGGCATCCTCACGTCCAGCATCTCACGATGCAGCCCGCAGTGGACCGGCGCAGCTGGACTCAGGCCACTTGGTCCCCAACACTTTGTCACTTGGGCGAGGCCCTTAACCTCTCAAAGCCGCTTCCCTCCTTGCCAGAGCTGGCTGAGGAGACCTGCGGCTGGAGCTCTTGGGGCACCCATGCTGGGTGCTGCATGTCAAGGCACCCTGTCTTGTGCAGCCCCTGGGGGCTTTGTGGAGGGCACGTGAGGGTCGCTGGAACCTGGGGAGTCCTGATGTCAGAGGCTAAAGGGGCGGCAGGCGTGTGGGAGGCAGGCTGGGTGCTGTGGCAGAGGTGGGCCCGGCAGGTGCGCCCGCTGGGGGCCTGCTGCCGTCCGGTGGTGAAGGCAGGCCGGAGCCCCTGGCCACCGGTTCGCGCCTGGCCGCAGTGAGGTGTGCTCTGGACCCCTTGAGTGTCATTTCTGCCTGGGAAGTGTAGATTGCATAAGCAGAAGCCTCCGTGATGGGTTCATCTGAGTGATCCCGTGGACCTGGGCCTCGGCGTTTGTCCACTCGTGAAGTGTTCGCGGGGTGAATGGGTGTTCCCGGTGGGCACTGGGCTCCGGGGAGCAGCAAGGAGCCATGACACCTCATGGCCAGAAGAGGGCGCAGCTGGCCCAGCCTGGGAGGAGAGGCTCAGCCAGGGGCTGGTGCTGGTAAACCCTGCCAGGGCGTGGGGGAGGGGCTGGGATGTGGTGCCTGTGCCCAAGGAGGGGGTATGCTGTGGGCGATGTGGGTCCCTCGCAGCCTGGGGGGCCCTGACTACTCTGCGCTGTTCCGTGGAGGTGGCCTTCGGGGGGCTGCTGGACCAGCATGCCCCCTTCTCGCTGTGGTGTCCTGAAAATTAGGACCTTTATGAGCCCAGGTGCAAGCAGGGGGTCCAGAGCCTCTTGGCTTGAAGGATTTGACAGTTTCCAGTGACAATTATTTGGCAAATTGGTTTAGGGTGCGACGATTTTGAACAATTTTTCAGTGTGAAGAATGTGTGGCGGGGTTGGGGGGGCACGATGGGAACAGATTGGGGACTGGATGGGGACCTTGCGGGGCCAGTGGAGGTCCTGGCGGAGCCTGGGGCGTGTAGTCTCAGTTTTGTATGTGGCCTGGAGGTACCTGCAGCCCCTGGCTTCCTTTCCCTACCTGGAGTCGGAGGGTGGGCGGGCGGAGAGCGAGCAGGTGGCGGTGCAGTGTGGAATGAGCCGTAAGAGGTGGAGGAGGCAGGTACCCCACTCTCTAGCTCTGTGCGCCCTCGTCTTTTCAGTAACGCCTGCCAGGGTGCTTTCCTGCTGCCCCCTGACGAGGAGGGAGAGCAGTGGTCACAAGGCTTCGATTCGAGTGCCCGCTCTGCAGCGAGCAGGCTGTGTGACCTCAGGCCAGTGACTTAACCTCCCTGCGCCTCAACCTGTGCATACCAAGCAGGGAGGTTAAGTGTGTGGTATTGCTGGACTTTCTTTCAAAGATTTATTTTCTTATGCATTCAAGAAATGGGGTGCAGGGGTGAGAGGGTTCACCAGAGACAGAGTGGGGAGCAGAACAGGCAGACTGACTGAAATCCACTGCTGAGGGGAGCATCAGGGAGACAGGAGGAGTCTTGCGCCCTGTGGGTCCCCTCCCAGGCCAGGAATCTGACTTGTGCTTCAGTGGCTGCAGATAGCTTGATAGCGCTGACTTTTAACCCCTGTGCCACCAGGGAGGCCCTTACTGGGCTTTCTTGGATGTGAATTGCCTACTGCAGTGCCTGGTGCATGGTGGGCACTTACAGTGCACTCTTGCCCTCCCTGTGATTTTTCTCTCTTCCCTGGCAGTGGCAGCTCTTTCTGTCTGACCCACCTTGTAGATTTTAATCTCTCTGAGCGTGGGGATAGTGCCAGACCCGTTTTAATAGTCTCTGTTGCACTTGGCATGAAATTCTGTACATGTTACTGATCAGTAAGGATTAAAACATTTTTTTGGGTTTTTCCAATCTTCCGCCAAGGATTTTTTTATGTGCATGAATCCTGTTTGCCACCAGGGGGCACAGTGAGACCGCTCACACAAGCTTCTAGAATGCTGGAGAATCCTTGATTCAAGGTAACGTTTGCAGAAAGATGATTTCTTTTCTGATGAGAAAAACAACACAATCCGTGTGATTAATCTGAGGGATGTTGTGTGCCAGTTCCTTCCTCTCCTGAAGGTGTAGCCTTGGAATTCATAAATTTCAATCGGGGACATCAGAGTGGAAAGATGCTTATTTTAATATGTTCTAAATGTTATGTCAGCTGTAAAATATGCTTATATTAGTTTTGAAAAATTTACAGCTAGAGAAATTAAGTAAAAGAAAACAATGACTCATAATTCCGCCCCGATGCCCTGTTCTCTCTCCTGCCTCCCTTCCTGCACGCCTGTAGCCGCCTCTGTCTTCACAGTCTTGGCCCCACCACCCCCCTGCACGTGTGTGTTGTTGCTTGCGGGCTCCGCATGCTGAACACCCCCCACTTGGACTGCTGCCCTCAGAATTTGAGGCCCTTTAAACATTTTTTTTATTAAAGATTTATTTATGCATTTAAGAACTGGGGTAGAGGACAGAGGTGTGGGGATGAGAGGAGTCACCTGAGACAGAGCGGGGAGCAGAACAGGCAGACAGACTGAAACACACTGCTGAGGGGAGCAGCGGGGAAAATGGAGAGGTCTGCTGCACCCTGTGGGTCCCCTCCCTGTCTGGGGATCGAACTCGTGCTGCAGTGGCTGCGGCTCAATCCAATCCCTTGTGCCACGGGGGAGGCAGGCCCCTTGAGGCCCTTTTTGAAGGAAGGAGCAGGAGTGTGGCCTGCTGGGCCCCCTTATTGCTGCCCCCAGCGCAGCCGTCTGCTGGGTCAGGCACGAAGGGCCCTCAGGGCATGTGGCTTTTTTCTGGCTTCCAAGGGCCACTGGGGTTCTGAAACACAGGGCTCTGGATAAAAGGTATGAACTAGATGTTACTTACTTTACCAAATAATCAGGGTTTTTTTTTTTTAGTAACAAGTTTCATTAAAATATGTTTAAAAAACACACACAATGCAGGTTTGATCACGAATTTGAAAATACAGAAACTAGGAAACACAAAGGAGAAGGCGGCTGACCCTACCGTGGGGGCACTGCGGGACCTCTCCCCCTCCCCCCCCCGTGGTGCTGCGGGGTGCTATGTTGTTGCTACGTTGCTGTGTCTCTTCACAAAACTGGGAGCGGTTTTAAATTTGGCTCCCTCACCCCCATCTTTTGTAATGTTTGTAAGGGGCATTTTTCGGCCTGATCAAAACTTGCCCCAAACATATTGTTATGATTGTTTCAAATTCCAAAGTTTCCACATCGTTCTGCTCATTTCCTGTTCTCAGCTTAAATCTTCAGACGGACAGTGGCCATGGCCCCCTTCTCCCCTGCAGCCCCGTGCAGGCCACAGGCTTCAGTTTATCCCACCCCCCCAAGCCAGGCTGCAGCTAAATCTTTGTATGTGGGGGCAGACTGAAGCCCCCCAGCAACCCCAGCTCCCCCAGGTCCCCCAGCTCCCCCAGGCTCCCAGTCCAGCTCTGCTGCTTGGAAGCTGTGTGGCTTTGGTTAGGTCATTTAGCGTCTCTGATCCTGGGTTTCCTTGATGGTAGATGGGAATAGAGGCCACTTGTTAGGTTGTTGCCATGGAGATGAAGCGCAGCGGCGGCCAGTGCCCAGGGCTGATGGGCAGCTCGCTCCGCTGCCTCTTATTGATGGAACAATTAGAGAAAAGACAACCCGGGAACCTCCAGCGTCGCGTAGCTCTTGCTTCTGTGAATCTGTGTCTGTGTGCTGCTCGTTCATAGAGTTTCAGTCTCGAGGTAGATAATCTAAAGGTTTAAAAAGTTCGGAGGATTGACTGCCCCGCGTAAAAGTCTGGGCGACGCAAGCCTGGGCGCGGGGGCCCTCTCCAAACCGACCGCTTTGAAAATGTGTAAAAACAAACAGCGGCGAGCCGTGCCCAGCCGAGCCATGCCGTGCCCTGCCGAGCCATGCCGTGCCCAGCCGAGCCATGCCGTGCCCTGCCGAGCCATGCCGTGCCATGCCGCTTCACAGAGCTCAGGACCTGCCCGTGGCCAAAGGCAGAGGCCAGCTGGCCGGCAGGGGGCGGGATGGAGCAGCAGAGTGAACCCCACTCTGCTGTCCTGCCTCTGCCTGGGGACAGAGATTTGGCAAAACAGTCAGTCCATCACCCAAGGGTGCCTGGGGCCGTGGCGGCTGCAGAGCCCTGTGCTCTGTTGGAAGCATAAGGAGAGGGGTGGTTTGCATTTGCATTTTTATGCATTATAGGAGCCCCTTGATTTATCATTGTTAGCGTATCTGATTATATTAGGGGATCTTAGATGTGCTTTGTGGAGAGTAATATATCTCAGCTTCAAAGACAAGGAATTTATGGATTCAAGTGCCAGAGTGAGGGTTTATTTCAGTTTTGAAAGAATTATTCGTGATGGATTTTACAAAATGAGATTGAGAAATGATTCGATGTGGAGAGCGCGGCGTCGGGAGCATTATGCAGATGATTGGCAATTTATTCCGAGCACGAGGCACCTCTATTGGAAGCGAGAGCCGCACAGCTGGGGAGGAGGGTCGGGGGGTGGTGGTGGGCGTTTGGTATTTGAGGAGTGAATGATTAACAGTGCATCGAGGGTAATTAGGGTGACGGCGAGGAGAGAGCGAGCGGTGTGTGATGTGTATGTGTACGCACGCACCGTGCACAGAAGTCATCTGCTCCCGTCTCCATTTGGCAGCGGCCCAGAGAGGGAAAGACAGGGTCCCGAGGGCACACAGCGAGGCCAGCTGGGGTGTGGGGCGGGAATCTGGTGTGGGGAGGACAGGAAGGCCCTCTGCGTACTTCTCTCTTCCCGCCCTCTGGGCGTCTCCGCCCCGGCAGGTGAACCGGGCCTGTTCTGGAGTGCAGAAGCTTTGGGGTAGACCACAGGGCTAGGGGATAGGGGAGAGCCGGGCAGCCGTCTGAGAACTTGGAAATGAGGTTTTCTTCACAGCCCTCTCCCCCATGTGGAAGAGGCGACTTTCCAAGCCCCACTTGAGACATTTCCCACTGGCTAGTTTCTAGAAGGGCCTCGCCCTCGCCCCGACCGACTGGAGACAGGGTCTGAAGGACGGGTGACAGGGGAGAGCCAGGCGGCCTGGCTGCGCTCTGCTCTCTGCAGCTCACTCCCTGAACTTGCTGTCCAGGGCCGAGGGCAGGGCCTGCGGGTGCCCAATGCTGACGGGAGGAGGCACCGGGAGGTGTGGGCTGGCCTCGGGAAGCAGCCTCATCCAGCCTCGTCATTAAGGGAAGAATAGAGCAATTTGGGAAAATGCTTTTAATGTAATTGAAAAATGCAGATTGAAAATTGGCACACTTAGGAGTGGAGACAGTCTAGTAAATTATTTCTTGCTGCTTTTAAAACTTGGACACAGAAGACTCTTAAAGGCGTCCCTCTGGTGCCCAGCGAGGGCCCTGTCCTCCTTTGGAAAAATCGAGCAGTCTAGATTTAATTTTGTTTTAGCACAAGAGTGGTAAAATTTTGGGGAAAGGGCAAGAAATGGCCGAAATGAAAAATATCCCCTCAGCTGGCTTGATTGCCCCGGGGGCTTTGCTCTGGGGACCCACACTGTGTGGCTGCTCCCCGCAGGGGTTAGTGCTGCTCCCCTTTCTGGGGGGGCCAGTCCCTCCACCTCTGCAGCCTTTTCTCCTGGCGGTCTTGTCCTTTCTCCCAGACGCGGGGAAGGGGAGTGGGTCTGGGGCTCTAGTGCGGAGACACGACGCACGTGCCGTCCAGAGCCTCGAAAGCTGCAGCCGCGCGCCTGCCTCTGACTTGCTCCGGGGTCTCTTCACCGGACGAGATAAGAAGCAGTGTCGTTCCCCGCGCTGGGCCAGCCTGGCCCTCTGGAGGACACACGGGCCGGGCAGCCGCCAAGTGGCCCCACGGCCCTCTGTGCAGTGTCTCGGAGCTGCTGCCGGGCCGCGCCCGCCCACAGAGGGCCCCGGCTCCTGGCGCTCAGGGCTGTGGCTCCGGGACCCCTGACTCCTCGGTGGTCTGGGGGCTGGAGGGAGTTCCTGGCTTTCTCATCTGCTCTGTCCACTTTCTAATGTGCCTGTGTGCCTTTTGCGTTATTCTTCTAGGAACCCCTTGTCCTTTCTCTTTCAGTCCTTTCTTTGATTCTGTTTCTCCTGACAAACTTTTCTTAACTCAAGCATAACATATATTCAGAAAGGTGTTCAGTCCTGTCCTATCTTTCCATTCTCGAACCTGCTTCTTATTCCCAAATAGGCTTTAATGCAGCCTGCTGCTTTCACTGCAGATGCATCAGGTCTTCGCCCTCTGAGCTCTTGGTGCACCTTCCTGCTCTCTGAGCTGTGTCTGTCCTTTTTCAGCTCCTCTCGTCCCTTTGCTTTGGTGTCTGTTTCGTGTTCGATCTTTCTGCTGCTCGTTTCTCTTGTGGGGGGGCTGAAGAAGCTGATGTGTCCACAGACTCTGTGTGTGCGCGCGCGCGTGTGAGGGAGCGTGTGTGTATGGGGGTGTGCTGTGTGCTGTAGCTAGGTGTGGGACGTGTATCCGTGGTGTGTGTGTGGTATATAAGGGGGCGCCTTGCCCGCAGACACCCGCTGCGGGGCCCCAGATGCACGCCTCCCTAGGTGTCCTCTTTGGCTGGTCTTTACCCGAGAGGCGGTCTCCCTTGGCCCTGGGTGGGCTGGGGGTGGCGTCGGCGTCCGGACCCCGTGCCCCCCGCTGTCCTGCCTGGGCAAGCAGCTCGGCCTCCTCCTTCCGGTGGCCGCGCCGCCTCCCCCGACGGCTCTTGTCGTGACGTGTGATGTGGCCTGTCTTCTTAGCCTTGACAGCGGGGGGAATGTTTGTTTTTCTGAAGCGTTTGCTAGTCTGATGGCTTCTTGCTGGGGACCCAGACACGCTTGTCGTGTGGACGCCCGTCTAGAAGGCGCAGTCAGCGTTTGTGGGCAGCGCCGAGGTCTGTGTCCCTCGTCGCCCGTGGTCCTGGGCCCCCCCTGTCAGGACAGTTGCCAAGTAACGATGTCCTTGCCCTGCCCTTCCCTGCCCTCCTGCGTGGGTGGGTTTGGGACTTGAGCGTTTTAGTGTCTTTTTAAAGATTTATGCACACAAGAGCTGGGGGACAGGCCAGAGGTCTGGGGGAGGGGTGAGAGGACTCAGCAGAGACAGAGCGGGGAGCAGAACAGGCAGATGGAGCGAAATCCACTGCTGAGGGAGCAGCGGGGAGACTGGAGAGGTCTGCTGCACCATGCGGATCCCCTCCCGGGCCGGGGATCAAAGTCGTGCTGTGGTGGCCGCGGATGCTCCACAGTGCGGCCTCAACCCCTTGCGCCTCCAGGGAGGCCCTTATTATTTCTTTTACGGAGAAAATCTAACGTGCTTTGTGGTCAAGTCCTTGGACCTTTCCCTCTGCAACTGTCCCGTGGCTTGGGCTCCATCCGAGACCTGATAAATAGCCCTGGTGTGTGACCTTCATCTGGCTGCGATTAGCTGGAGCCAGCTCCGGTTTTTGTCATCCCTGCCAGCTCTCAAGGTCCGGCCGTCGCAGCCGTGATGAATGTGCGGTGCCAGGGATTGCTCGGCGCTCGGGGCACCCTGCCCGAGGCGCTCCCCTTGCGGACGCCGGCTCCTGGGGGTCAAAATGCCCTTCCTGCCCGGTTTCTTTCAGGACATGGCCCCCCACAGCTACCCAACCTGTTCCTCAAACAGAAACGTTCTCACCATAAAAGAAATGCACCCACACCATGGGAAACCAGAAAGGTATAGAGAAGCAAAAGTCAGACTCTCCCATCACCTCATCTCTCCACCAGACGCCCCGGCTGCAGGCTTTGGGATATTTCCATCCAGTCTCAGCAGAGTCCCACCGAGACATGTATTTTATATCCCCCCGCACCCCCCCCCACACTTCCCCGTTACATGGAAGCAGGAGTTTTTAATGTAATTTATTGCTATGGTTTTCAGTGTGGGCTGCAACCCCCCCAGGGGCCTTCCACATTTTTCATAGGGTCTGTGGGGTGAAAACTGTCTTTCTAAGGGTCCCCAGAAGTTCCTTGCCTTTCACTTGCAGCCTCAGGCGCGCACAGGAGTCTCGGCGGGTCTGCAGGTGCCCGGATGGGTCTTGTGTTACGTGGCGTTAGAGAGAGGGGCTGGGCACCGGGCCTTCTCGCTCTTGCCTCGGAAAGTAGTTATGTTCATAAAGCATGTTAGCAGGTAACGAGTTTACCGTGGCTCGTTTTATGTAAATTAACAAATATTTCAAATGTCCTAAGTTTTTGTTTCCTTTTTACAGTTTTAATTTCAGGCACGCTAAACACAGATAATAGAACTTACGTAGCTGGCTTTAGGGGCCTCACTTTTGAGGGCGTGTAGGGTAAAGGAGTTAAAAGTCAGGCTCTCCCGCCCACCTGCGGCCTCGCACGCGCACCCGTCACGGTGGCAGCCGGGCGCAGAGGGCGGTGCGTGTGAGGGGCACCTGGGCGGGGGCTGGGGCTGCACGGCGGGTACACAGGGTGGAGACCCGGAGACGCACAGGGAGAACGCTGCTCTCGGACTCAGCGCCAGAGGCTGAGAACCCTACCGGAGCTGCAGCGTTATCTTTCCCCCTGAGAACTGAAGATGAATCAGTTTGGTTGCAAAACGGGGTGTAAAAGGGACCAGAAGGTGGGAGCAGCCTGGTCACTGACTGGGGGGGGCTGGGGGATGTTCTGCTGGGCTGCGCTGCCACACCCCAGCCCTACAAGGGGCGCTGGCTCAGGCCGGCTAGTCCCTGCCTCCTCCCACCTGGTTAGGTTTCTGAACTGTGCAACCAAAGCGTGATCCCAGAGCCTGCTTCCCGGGCAGTCCCCTCCTTGTCCCCCCTTTCGGCCCCTGTGAAGATGACTTAACAGCATTACCAAACGAAGGGAGAGATCTCCTTATTCCAATGCACACCCAGGCTGTGATGCTCCTTCCTCTCCCCCTTCATCTCTGCCCACATGGGCTGTGCCCCCCCACAGCCCCCCACAGTGCCTCACTGCCTCCCCCACTTGGCGGTGCCCCAGCCCGACGCACCAGCTTCGGAGGGAGGGCTGTCAATTTCCGCGGGTCTGCGATGCTCTCTCGAGTTGATTAACTGTAATTTACTTAGCCGTCCTCGCACACTTAGGTGGCTTCTGATTTTTGCTATTACAGATAATGCTGAAGTGGTTATCTTCATGCACGAAGCCCCTTTTCTCTTGGATTCTTCTTTCAGGTTGATTCCCAGGAGTGGACGTCTGGGTCAGAGGGCGGCTCTTTTCATGGGCCCAGACTCGTCTCTTGTCAGGCAGCTTTCCCGAGGATTATACCAATTTGCGCTGCCACCGCCGAGCCCGTGTAATAACCAACTACTTTGCTTAACTATCATGCCTAGAATTTTCCCTTGGAGCCCCAAGGGGAGCAGAGGCCCTTATCTAAGTGAACGTGATCTATAATTATTTAGACTAACACCAAAATTGCTTTCAGAACATTTTTAACCTGCTGAGTTTAGAATTCTAATTCGCCTACCGCTAGAATGAAAAGTTTCACAAGTAGCAATTTCTCCCTCCCCACTCAGAGTGTGTTTACGGGGCCCCACCCCGAGAACTGAAGAGCCTTTATTACAGAGGGCCTCTTTCTGAGCCAGCTGAAGTGTTCCTTCAAAGTTAGAAAAACACAAATTAAAGCGCATTTCCGTGGTGGCCATTGGTTAGAACGGTTCGCTTTGGTCAGTCTCTGTCCGGCTGTCTGCGCTGGCTCCGCTCAGGTGCGTGGTGCAGCCCGACTGCAGCGAGCCAGGACCCAGGCTGCCCCTTGCCGTGCAGCTGGGCTGGGCACGGCGAGGGCGACTGTCGGAGCAGAGCAGTGGGGACTATGGGGGAAGCGGGGGAGCCGTGCACAGGACTGCCTGCCCTTGGGGGAGCGGACCCTTGCGAGGGGGTGGGCTGGGAGGTTTGGAGCAGGCTGAGCCCACGGGGCAGGGCGCTGGGAACTCCAGCCTCGGGGCTTGGGGACTCCAGGGCTCCTTCTGGAAGGCCGTGGCGGCGTGTGCTCCCTGGAGAGAACCGCCTGGCCTGCAGCCCACTGCCTGCCTTCTCCCAGCCCCACCTGCTGCTGGGCACGGCGAGGGTGCGCAGAGGGCAGCAGGGTCTTCGGGGTCCCTCTTGTGGACCCCCACTCCTGTGCAGTGACTGCTGCACAGGGCTGGAGGGGTCGGGAGGGTAGACGTGTGAAGCCACTTTGTAAACCATAGTCCTGACAAACGGAAGGTGTTATCGGCAGCGCCAAGCCAGGGTTTATTCCGTAATTGCCTCCTAAGCCGTGTGCTTAAGCACCGGAGGCTTGCAATCCAATTTGCCTCTGGTCGCCCTGATTCGCTGAACAAATAGCCCTGTGTGCCCGTTGAGCCAGCAGGCCCCTGGCGGGCCCTGGCTCTTCTAGATGAGGCTTCCTATTTTCCAGCTCAGCAGCGTGACGTTGGCTGCTGCTGGCTGATGTGGTAGGCTGGGGGCACCGCTGCGGGGAGGGGGCAGGCACACTGCTGCTGGCCTGCGACTTCCTGTGGGGGCACAAGCGGGGAGGGCCCCGGGCCGTGGCGGGGTCCCAAACCTGGCGAGAGGCTCTCCGGGTTGTCTTGGAGAACCTGGTCTCTACTTCTCTCGAGTCATTCACTTGGGGTGCAGACCCTGGGCTCAGGGGACCAGGGCCCCCTTGCAGGCAGGAAAGCCGATGGGGGTGGGGGGCAGACACCTGCGTGACACTGGCAGATGCCCAGGGCCACCTCTGTTGAGGAGAAGGGTGGCCTGCGGGGGCGGGGCAGAGGCCAGGAGAGGCTTCAGGCAACGGGAGGGTCTGTCTGGGTCTTGGCCAGCGGAGCTGAGGGTGGGCGGGGCCGGGACAGGTGCCTTGGCAGTGCTGGGGTCACCCCGGGGACCCGGGGGCAGTGGTGACCATGCTTGCACCTCAGGACACTCTGGAGGTTTCCATCTCATACCCACTGCTGGGACAGGGGAGGTCCCCTTTCTGGCTTCACCCCACCTCCGTGTTTCCTAACGTGATTCTGGGTGAGCTACCTAACTCTGGGGGCCCTTTCAATAAGGTGGGGTTAAGAGCTTCCATCTCAGTTTACGTGGCTTAACCCAAAGCCACAGACAGCTCCCAGGGGAGCCCGGGTGTGGGCCGCATGCCATCCTGCGGTCTGGCACCAGCACACCGTGTCCGCTTCACGGAGCAGAGAGCAGGGACCTGTAGGGGCGTTGAGGGGCTGCAACCCTGAGCCCAGAGCCCAGCCTCCGCCTCTGCTTTCTGTGTCCTATTGCCCGCTGTTTGGGGGCACTAGAAGCGGCCCGGTGGCCCCGGGGCCTTAGCGTACCCCTGCAGGGAGGGGAGGCGCTGACAGGAGTTCCAGGGTAACGGGGATGCGCTCCCCGCTGCAGCTCCGCTTCCTGGAAAGGCACGACGCATGTAGTAGGTGCTTAAAAGCATTTGTGGGCGAACGGTGGACACTTGTACTCGCGTGCCTCCTGGAGCCGTGGGGCAGGGGAAATCCATGGGCTCTCGTCCACAGTCGTGTCCCCTGCCCCCTCCTCTGCGCGGTAGGAAGCACTCCTGGGGGCTGTGGCCAGGCTCAGGGGCTTTGGAGACTGTAGCTGGAGCTAAATCAAAGGGATGAAATGTTGGTTTTCACTCCCGGTGGTGGGTGGGGGCTGACGCTGTGCCGGTGCGTTGGCTTATCTATTATCTGTGCTCAGTCATAAATCCAGAAAGGATTTGAGGAGCCTTATAAGAAGACACCAAAACAGCAATGCTGTCAAGACAAGACAGGCAGGGAAAGCTGCCCCTAAGGAGACACGGCTGGAGCCCAGTCCAGCGCGTCCACCCTCAGGCCCTGCCGGCCTGCTCTGTCCCACCGCCACGGCAGGGGCGGGGTGCTCTCTGCCCCAGGGGAGCCAGCACGAGCGGCCTCGTGTGGGACGTGGCTCGGAGGAGAGGCAGTGGGCCTCTCTGGGCCGCGTCTAGGCTGTCCTCTCAGGCGACCCCAGGGCCGGAGTGGAGGCCTCCCTGGGGTGGGGCCAGGCCGAGCGAGGGCCCTGGAACACACTGCCTGGCGGTGTGCCCCTTTCTGCGCCTCGGTTTCTCTCTAGCCGGGTGGTGACGAAGTTGCGCACCCGCCCACGGGACCGCTGGGTCAAGCCTGTGGGTCTCGCCCGGCCTGGCGCCTGGAGGTGTAGTCGCCCACCCGCCCTGCCTAGGCCGTGGCCGGGCCTGTGCCACGCAGCCATCAGCCCTGCACGCAGCCCGGCGCCCTGGCGGCGGGCCGGGGTGACCCGTGTGCCCGTCCGCGCCGAGCGTGGCCTGTTCGTGAGTGCTTCAAAGCGCTTACAGGAGTCGGAAGGAAGGGAGCACACTTTTTAATTATTTCCCCGCTTGTCTCCGGCAACGCCGTTGTCAAGGAAACCGGACCCTCCGCGAAGCCTTGCCGCCCCGGCCGCTGGAGGATGCTTGCGCGGCGCCGGCTGTCTGTGCAGACGGACCGTCCGCTGCGCGAAGTCTGTTCTTGCGGAAGGGCCAACGCCCGCGTGTCCCACAGAGGGACCCTCTCGACCTTCCCACAGGAGGGACAGCTGGGACTGACTCTTCCGCAGAGTCCGTGGTTCTCCACTGGGGCGTTTCATTCATTCAGCGCCTGTGGGCAGGCTTGGTGCCGGGTGGGAGCGGACAGAAACTAGAGTCCCCTAAAGTCTTGGGGCCCTCTGGGGAAAGTGTGTCTAGAGGGGACCTGCAGAGTCCTGGGGGTGGGGGAGTGCTCTGGGGCAGGGCCAGGTCCTAGGGGCTCGCAAGGCCGGAGCAGGTAGGGCTGTTCTGGCAGGAGAGCACGCGCAGCAGAGGGGCAGGCTGTGGAGTCTGGGGGTTTGGAGGAGCGTGCTGCCGGTTGCCGCCGGGGCCTGGGGCCTCCGTGGGTGGACCTGGGGAGCAAGTCCACCTGGAGAAGCTGGTGGGCCGGAGCCAGGACTGTGGAGCGGAGTGTGAAGAGGCCGTGGTGCGTCAGGCTCACCGAAGGCGTCCTTTTCCTGGGGACCCTGCTCTGGGTGTGCGGGCCCGTCCCCCCTGGCCGCGCCCGGGGAAGGGCAGGAGCTGCCCCTCTGGGCTGGAGGCTGCCCTTCGGCCGCAGGAGCTCCTGCGGGGCAGGCGCCAACCGGCGCCCCACTGGGCCTGTAAGGGCACTGGTTCTGTGTGAGTGAGATAAATCACCGTGGAAGAACAGTGCTGCTTTTAAGGAGCCCTTCTTATTGCTCCTCTTAAAACTTTAAAAAGTCGTGTAGATTTATAGAAGCGCAGTGGAAGGGTTCCTGTAGACCGGCCTCGCCTTCCCTCCCGGGGGACCCTGCTTGTCAGAGCTGAGGGACCAGCCTCAGCGAAACTTAACTCATCTCCAGACTTGAGTGGCCTGCGTGTCCACGGCTGTCCTTCGTTTGGGGTCCAGGCCGGGGCCCCACGCGGTGCTCACGGCTCTTGTCTGTACCAGTGGCTTCTGGGAGGGGCCGGGAGAGGCCTGCACCCGCCTCGTCCTCAGCCTGCTCCCGCGCCGGCCGCCGGCTCTGCCCCGCTGGGTCTCGGGGCTTTCAGGACCTCTGCTCGCGGCTGCGGTTAGACGGCAGGAGCCGGCACTGGACGCGCTGGCGGGAGCTCGCGCCAGGCCCGTGTTGCTGCAGTCACGGCAGGCTCCCGTGCCCTCTTTTCCCTCTGGGCTCCCCCGGCCAGACCTGAGGGGTGATGGGGTCCCCTCTGTGTGTCCGAGTCGCCCTCCCACCCAGCGACGGCTCCGCACAGCTTTGCGCAGTCTGGCGCGTCGCTGGTGGGTCTGGATGCAAAACCGAGAGCTGCGCTCCACTCAGTGAGTGAAACTGGGACGTCCTGTCAGTGCAGCAAGATGTGTCTGCAGGGACTTCCCTGGCAGGAGTCCCTTCTGCCGCTCCGCCCGCCATGCCCTCCCCTTTCTTCTCTCCACCCCATCCTTTCTTTCACCCCTTTTCTGTTCGAGTCTCTGTTCTGTTTTCCTCCGCCCTCCATGTCCTGTCTCTGTTTTCCTCTTCTCCACCCCCCTCCTCCCTTCTCTCTCCCTGTCCATCTTCACTCCCTCCTTCCAGTCCTTTCGGTGACAGGCCAGGGAAGCTGTTGCCACGGAAACAGAAGCCGGCAGACGTGCTGCTGTGCCTTCCGGACGCTTCCTACGATGATGACGCAGACGATGCTGAGTTCTGCATCAGCTGAGCCCTGGCTTCTGGCCTCCGGAGCCCCTGCATTTCCCACAGGCCCCAGCAGTGCCACAGCCCCTAATTCTGTTCAGTGGCTGGTCATTTTTTGTTTGGAAACTTTGAAATGTGTGTAATGTGTTCCCTGGGCCTCCAGAGGTGGTTGTGAGCCGAGCGAGACGGGTTTGGGGTTTGCCGTCTGAAGCAGGGGCGCCGCCAGCTGGAGGCAGGAGTGGGGCTTTGCAGTGGGCTCTGTTGAATTACTGGGCGGGGCTGACTGCCTTTATAGGATGCGAACTGTCGCTGGGCCTCAAAACCCCTTCAGAGTCTCAGTTTCTTTCGACACAGGGTCCACGAGGGGCTCTCCCTGGGGAGCAGGAGAGCAGTGCCTGCGTGTGTCCCTGCAGGCAACAGACCTCGGGGCTCGCCCGGTGCCCTCGGGTCTGCAGGTGCCGTGTGGCGGCCTGTGCTGGGCAGTTTTCGTGGCCGCAGAGGGCCTCCAGCTTCCGGGCTGCCGGGGGCACTTCTAGCCGTGGCGCCTCGTCCCTTCCTGTTCGTTCAGCGCTTGCCTCGGCCAGCTTGTTGGCTTTAGCTGGGATTTGGAGTTTGGCCATCCGGCTAATAGCCCAGCAGGGCAGAGCTAGCTCATGGATTATACCTAAGTTAGCACTTATCCCAAAGGTGACCTTGCTTAATAAAAGCCTTCCACCTTTGTTGTCGTGCTTATGGGTACCCTGGCTCTGGGGTGTGGAAACAAGGCTTAGAAAGCCCAACCGCTACTTGTGGCGATGCAAAAACATTTTCATTAATGGAGGGTGTGATGAAAAGTGAAAGGCGCTTTCTGTCTGTGCGTGAGTGGTGTTTCTGCACTTGGGTGCCTTTATTTTCATGATCATTTTGAGCTTATTTAAATACCGCCCTTTCAGCGGTGCATTTTAAAGGAAGGAAGCTTTGGTGTGTGAATAACTTCACAAGTACCCGCAGTATCTCTAGCCAGTTGCCATGACTTAAGTTGATAATGGACCCCACACAGCAGTCAGTAATGGATGATGAGCTGGGGTGTTTTTGTTATTGTTGTTTTTATTTTAGAAGAAAGGTTGGAAATTAGCATAGTAAATCTCTGTGGGATCTTTGCAAATAGAAGAATATTCACGTTAAAAACAACTTTCAGGAAAGATGTATGGTAATGAATAAAACATCAGTGAGTGAAAATAAGCGTGTTTAATTATTCAAGTAGAAGTAGTAATTTAAACTAATTATTGCTTGTGGATTTCATAATTCAGTTTTTGTCTTGCAATAATATTTCCTTTGGGCCTCCAGGGGAGTTGAGGCTGCTCCTTCTCCTGGGGCTGGCGGGCTTCCCCCGCCCCCACCCCCTCGGCCCACGGAGCTTGGAGGCCTTGTTCCCTGTGGACACCCACCCCCAAGCATTTCCTGGGGGGTCCTCACTTTCCCCGGCCACTTCAGGAGTCCAGACCGGCCCCGCCCAGCCGTGTGAGTGGGGGCAGGACCGTGCTCTTCCCCAGTGTGTTAGGGGTCTGTGTCTCTTCCGTGCCCCAGCAGGAGGGGTCCCCAGCCCTCCTCCCCACACCCTGCGAGGCACGCCCTGCCCTTCCGGGTCCTCTGGGAGACTTTCCCTCGCCTGCTCCTGGAGGCCAGCGCTTCCAGTCCCGTGGCTTGGCGCCGGCAGGTTCTCGGGCCGTTCTTAAAACAGTTGTTTAATTTTTTTTCTTTTTAAAAAGTTGTTCACGTTGTTTCTGATTCTGGAAGGACGTGTTCTTGGAGTGGAGTGGGGTGCCTGGAGGGGTCTGAAGCACGGGCAGGCAGGTGCTGTGACCCGCCCCGGGAACGCTGGTACTGCCTCCTGCCCAGGACGCCCTCTTGCGTCTCCCCCGAGGTCCTCAGGCGCCATTCATAGCCCAGACTGCTGGAAGGGAGTCTCCACCGTAGCTCCTTCCAGGCACCCCGGGGGTGAGCGGGTGCCGGGAAGGAGCGGTCGGTGCCAGAGGCCTCTAGGAGCCGCTTGTGCCTGGCGCGGCGCGGGGGTTTCTGTGCCTGTGGTGGGAGGGCCTTGGCACTTCAGGGAGTCACTGCCCCGTGCCTCAGAGGGCAGCTTTCGGCTGCAGCTTCACAGGCAGTGACGCCGCTGTCTTGACAGTTACTCCCACTTAAAGTGCGCTCCCCCCTCGCGCGTGACAGCTCTGTCCACCGGAGAGGGCCAGGAGGGAGGCCTCTGAGACACTCACCCCTGGCCTTTGTTATTCCTTTTTCCTAAAAAACACCCCTCTGACGCTGCTGTCAGGACCGGGGAGCCAGTGACTCATTTCTCTGCAGGGCTATTACCGCGGACAGGGACAAGCGTGGGCCGGGGACAGAGAGAGCGACGAGCCGCCGACAGGGGCCGGGCCCACATGTGGCCTGCCACGCGTCCGCTGGGACCACTCCGGCTGTGGTCTCCTGTCGGGAAGTCATGGGGTGCAGCAGGTCCCAGGGCCGCAGGCGCGGGGCTGTGAGCGCCAGACTAGCTCAAGCTGCAGGAGGCGGTGGCAGGGTCACAAGGCCCCGCCCGCCCCACAGCAGCGCCGAGCTGAGCTTTCCTGTTCCCGCGTGGTCTTGGCTCCCAGGCTCGGGGAGGCCACTGAGCAGGCGGAGAAGTGACCGAGGGGCAGGGCCGTGGGGTGGCGTGAAATGCCCCGGGGCTGGAACTGACCACGAGGTTTGCGAGGGAGGCCACCCTGCCCTGAGAGGACCTGGCAGCTGAGTTTCAGGACCCTGGGAACTTGTCTCGCCTGGCTCGGGGCTTCCACACCGAAGTACCCGATAAGTGTTGGGATGTGTGGAGATTCCTTTTGCCTATCTGATGTCCCTGCTTGACTGTGAAACCTCTGGGGACAAACCACCCTTCCTGGTTTCACTGAAAACCTTTTTAAGAGTAGAAACATATGACTTGGAACCAATTCAAGAGATGAAAGGACGGACAGAGAAAGGTGGGTCCCTGCCCCCCTGCCAGCAGGTCCCTAGTTCTAGATGGTACTTCCTCTCTCCTGTCTGTGTCCTGAGCGTCTGGCTGCGGGCAGCAGAGCTGACTTGGGCCGCTGGGCTCGGCGCTGGTCACCTGCCCAGCGCAGTTGTGACCAGCTGTGGAGGGAAGGGGCTGGAGGTAAACCCTCGGGAATTCGTTGGGGTCTTGGAAGCAGCTGCGCGGGCTGCTGGGGCCTGGTGCAGGCCCCGCGCCTCTCCCCTGTTTCTTGGGGCTTGGGCTGCTCAGCCTGCCAGGCTGGTGAGCATAGTCAGCAAGATGGCAGCCTGAGTGACACCGAGCTTGACACCGGCCTGGTAACTCCTGGGCCCTTCCCCAGCTGCGCGCTGGACATGGGAATGCATCATTTTGAGACGATAATGCAAAATCGATGTGGAGGTGTGATTCCATTAATAGATTGCTGATTAACTCAACTTTTTAGGAGCCCATTTGTTGCCCAGAGTGAAGCTGGCTGGAACGAAGCGGAATGAGAACGGCAAAGCCACTCTTCTAATTGAAGCGCACTCAAAGTGCTTGGCCTCGGACTTCCATCGAGATGATTGCAGCGATCAATATTCCAGTTTGCTTGCCTGGCAGCTTCTAGGGAATAGGAATGGCCAATGGACCGCGGGAGGCACTGCCAAGCGGAGCATTAAGTTAATTCCCCCTGGTTTCTGGCCGGCCTGATGAAGTCCTTGAGCAGGAGGAGCCATGCTGGTGCGGGCCGCACCATGGCTGGGGCCGGTGTCGCCAGAGCGCAGGGTGGCTGGCCCGCTGAGGGCCCGTTCTGGGGGTGATGACAAACTCTTGCTTGCTGAGCCCCCGCCATGTGCCGGGTCTTGGCGTCGTGCGCCTGTCCTTCCCTGACCTCTGAGGCGCCAGGGCAGGCCCATCCGCGTGAGAGGGCCCAGGCTCACGCTGCTGACGCCAGAGCCGGGCTGGGCTCGGGACTCTTCCCTCTCGCAGCTGACCTTATGGAGAGATCGGCTGTTTGGGTCCTCTCAAAGCTCAGAGGCTGCAGCTCAATCCAGATGGGTGCCCGAGTTCAGAGAAGGCACAGAGCAGGGGGCAGAAGAGGCGTGTGCCCCGAGGCCTGGCCCGACTGGCTCTGGGGCCTGGCGCACTGTTCCGTTGCTGGGGTGGGTTACGGAGACGCTAAGGGAGCCTGCTTCCCTTCTGGGTGACGGTGGGGGGTGGGGACAGCGGCTCGGCCATAGAACAAGAGCAGTGAGAACAGCTGTTGTTTCTGGGGTGGTGCGGCGCCGCCGACTCGCCGACACCGGCACTGCTGGCACGTTCCCTTCTTTCGCAGTTGTGGCTACTGAGACTTGAGATGGCGGCGTCTGTTCAGCGCCAGGAGCTGGGAGTCGAGGGGCGTTGGCCTTGCGGCAGCAGGGCAACCACACCAAGTCCTGCTGGGCTTGCCCCAGATTACACTGCTGCCCTGGCGGCAGCTCTGGAAGCCACGGCCCTTCCTGGCCGGGGAGCGCCAGCCCCTGCGCAGCCCTGGGTGCCCGTCTGCCCGTGTCCCGCTGGACCGGAGGCTCTGAGGGAGGGCGCGTGCTCACCCCGCCTCAGCTGCAGGCCTTCAGTGTGCGGGCGTGAGGGAGTGGCGCAGGCGCGGGGCGGGCTGCAGCCAACATCCTGCTAGCAGCAGCGCGCGGAGGTCAGCTCGCAGCCCGCTCCTGCTCTGCCGCCCCTTTGCCTGTGTCCTGGCTCTCAGATTCTTACTGATGCGCCTGCTTTGGGGGGCTAACTGCCTCCTTTTGTAACAGAGCAGTCCCCAGGGGAAGGGGCGCTCACACTTCCGCACTCTGAGGTGGATGACCACAATTTGCTCTCTGGCTCACTTGCCGCTCACTTTCCAGGGGGCGGTGAGGAGAAGCTTTCGATTCACAGCCGTGCCCGCCTCCCCAGCTCAGTGAGGCGCACCTGGAAAGCCAGCCGGCTTCGATAAGTGAGCTCCCCTGGCGGCAGGTGCAGTGCTGGGTGGGTCAGGACTGGGGCTGTGGGGCCGGGGGACTGCCTTCTTCAGGGTGCTTGCTTTGGAGCTGGCGCCTCCCGGGCTGCTGCCAGTGGCCGCTTATGGCTCGCAAAGCAGAGAAACCCTGGGACCACACATCCTTGAGCTCCGGCTGCGTTCTGTCGGCACGCTTCGGGGACACCGCCCTGAAGCATACAGTTACTGACAGAGGGGGCCACAGCTTCACACTGTAGTGCCCAGGCAAGCCCTGACGCTACTTCCATAGACTGAGCTGGAGACTGACGTGGGACAGACGTGCTGTGACCAGTCCTTGGAGTGGGGACAGATGTGATGTGGCCAGGCCCTGGAGTGGGGACAGATGTGATGTGGCCAGTCCTTGGAGTAGGGACAGATGTGACGTGGCCAGTCCTTGGAGTGGGGGCAGGCGTGACGTGGCCAGGCCCTGGAGTGGGGACAGATGTGACGTGGCCAGTCCTTGGAGTGGGGACAGATGTGACATGGCCAGTCCTTGGAGTGGGGGCAGGCGTGACGTGGCCAGGCCCTGGAGTGGGGACAGATGTGATGTGGCCAGGACCTGAGCTGGAGATTGGTGTGGGACAGACGTGACGGGGATGGACGTGACGTGGCCAGTCCCTTTCTGAGTGTTCGAGGTGCCTGCCGAGTGGGTGGGGGCTTCCAGACACATCGGTCGAGATGGGCCATAGGCAGCACCCCTGGCATGTGTTGGGGCGCAGAGAGGCAACAGTCGGTCCTGATGGGGGCCAGAGGGAGGCAGAGTGGGAATGCACATCAGGTGGTGGGGAGGGGCCTGGGAAGAAAGCCACGGCTGCCCCCCCCCCCCATTGTGGCTTGCAGGCGGGAAGGGCTTTCTTTGCAAAGCTTGTGGGTGCACAGAGTTCTTCCTGCAGGAACTGGGCCTTGGGAAGGTGAGGTGGTGTGTGTGGGGTGGAAGGGTGACCCTGGGAGGACCTCCTGTGAGGAGGTCCTCCAGGCAGAGCGGCCGGGCCGGGGTTGTGTTGCGCCAGCCTTTCGGCGGCTCCCCCCTCTCCCCTCCTTTACCGTGGACCCCCAAGACCCGAGTGTAGGTGCAGTTCCCCTTCAGGACTTTCACATGCGTGCCCCCAGATCTGCAGAGCTCGCTCTCACATACATTGAGTCCCTCGTGCCTCAGTTCTGTGTGGGGCGTGCTGGGGTGAGGAGACCAGAAGGCCCACGGCCCCGGGGGGATGGGCTGAGCACCCACCCCCCCCAGCCCCTCGCTCTTCTCCTGCTGTCGCGTCCCTGCTTTGGCTGAGGGTGACGGGGTTATGAGTATTTACTCAGCCCGCGCAGAGCCCGGTGACGCAGCCAAGCCACGCAGCATCGGTGACGCAGGAGACCTTTCCCAAACGCCGGTGGTGTTTCGTTCTCTGAAGGGACGAAAGTAATTAGCAGCCCGCGCTGGCAGATGACGCTGGCTCAGGCCTTTCCGCTTGTCTTTCCTGCGCTTTGGGGGTGTGCTTAAAGCTGTGCGAATTATTTTCTTTTTAATAATGTTTGTTTTCCTTGATTATTAAAATAATGTGTGCTCATTGTCGAAAATACATAAATGCATTACGTAGGAAATAAAATGCATGAATTATTTTTCCATTACAGGCTTAGTAAGACTGTTCAGATACACTTGGAGCACTAGGCTTATTTTATTCAAGGAGCTGTTGAGATGGCTCAGCTCGGTGGTTTGCAACCTGTGCTTTGGGGGCTTAGAGGGCTCTGGAAATCTTTAGGGGCTGCGCCTGGCGAAGATGATGCTGGGCTTGAGACGAGCCTCCGCCCCCGCGCCTGCCTGGAGCTCTGCCGTTATCTGTCTCATGACTGGGCCCTCTCACCTGGCTGCCTCTGAGCAAATGCTCCTGGCCTTATCAGTTGGAGGCCCAGCGATCCAGGCCCAGCCTGTCATTTCACTGGGAGAAGCCTGAGGCCCTGGGGGTGCTGGTCTGGGGTGCTGCTAGCTGGGGGCTAGTCTTTGGCTTTCTGACGCTTGGCCTTGTAGAGCAGGACCAGGTAGAAATAATGCCTTTCAAGGGAGTGTCACCGGAGGAGACCCTCAGGACGCTGACCAGAGGGGAGGGGGCTCAGAGCAGCTGGCACCTGGGAAGGGAGGAAGTAAAAGCCCTACCCTGGCTTTGGGTGCGCAGGGGAGGGCAGTGTCCTGGGTGGTCCCGCCTGTATGAATAATGAGAAGAAATTAAGTAAAGGCCCCGTTTCCTGACACTGATGTATTGGACCGCGGAGTAACTTTCTACAGGAAATTGGAACAGGAATCCCTTTAAATTGAATTTGAAGCTGTGAATAGCAAGCCTCCTTGGCCCGCGTGTCCTCATGCAAGTTAAGCAAGCAGTTTCCGGGGTGCGGTAAGTGCTGCAGGGACGCGGGGTAAGGCCGAGGCCGACCCCGCGCAGGCTGATAAATGGCCTCTCCTGTGTGCTGTCTGTGAAGACGCAGAAGAGCAGTTTGCTTCCCGCGGAGCTGCACCACAATCCTCGTACTTATTTTATTAGATTTTTGGCCCAATGCATTTGTTCCCTCTCATTGGCTTTGTTGATAATAATTACCCACCCTCCTTTTATCTCCCCATGGATCTCTCTAGGTTTTAATTGTTTGCAGTAGCCACAGAAGTTTACTGTTTTGGAAAATAAGTCTTATAAGTTTCTGGAAGGAGATCGTGAAAGCTCTTTTTAAAAGAGCTTTTTACTCTATTTTAAAGTGATCTTGGGGGCTGGCCGCCCCTGCGATGAGGGAAAGCCAGGACTGCCTCCATCACGCAGGGGCGTGTGGTCCTGGCCCCGCCTCCATCACGCGGGGCATGTGGTCCTGGCCCCGCCTCCATCACGCAGGGGCGTGTGGTCCTGGCCCCGCCTCCATCAGCGGGGCATGTGGTCCTGGCCCCGCCTCCATCACGCAGGGGCGTGTGGTCCTGGCCCCGCCTCCATCACGCGGGGCATGTGGTCCTGGCC
>JAGFMF010011747.1:18360952-18425544 GCA_019455555.1 Galemys pyrenaicus
GGCCCCGCCTCCATCAATGGGGCATGTGGTCCTGGCCCCGCCTCCATCACGCAGGGGCGTGTGGTCCTGGCCCCGCCTCCATCAATGGGGCATGTGGTCCTGGCCCCGCCTCCGTCACGCGGGGGCGTGTGGTTCTGGCCCCGCCTCCATCACGCGGGGGCGTGTGGTCCTGGCCCCGCCTCCATCACACAGGGGCGTGTGGTCCTGGCCCCGCCTCCATCACGCGAGGCTTGTGGTTCTGGCCCCGCCTCCATCACGCAGGGGCGTGTGGTCCTGGCCCCGGGTGCTTGGCCCTGCCCTCATGGGCCTCCGGGGAGGCCGGGAGGTCAGAATGTGATTCTTGAGTCTGCAGGCGCAGGGCCAGGATGTGAGCGCAGCGCCCGCTCTCGGGGGCCTTCTGGTGCAGACGCCACGCCACGGCTGACTGGGCTGCCTGCACACCCCTAAGTTAACTCTCTCACGAGGGGGTTATAAATTTCAAGCGTAGTTTATGGGGAAATGGAGAAAGGAGAGAACCGAAGCGGTGGAGAGGGACCGTGTGACGTGGGGGGATCCGGGGTGAGGACCCAGGCCTGGAGGCTGGAGCCTGGAGCCTCAAGAGGAGCTCCAGGCCACGCTGGTCCTCGGGGTGTTGGTCCTTGGGGTGTCGTGGGGAAGGAGCTGCTGCCTTTGTGAGCCGAGCCTGTGGCGAGTTCCCCAAGGACACCCTGACTTTGGGTCACCAGTTTAAGGGGTGGGCACTTTCCCCGACACCTACGTGTTCCACCTGCAGCTCATCGGGGAGGCCCCGGCCTCGGGCTGGGCTGGGCTCCAGCCTCCGCCCTGTGATGTGGGTGAGCAGCTTTGCGGCGCCTCAGTGTCCTCTTCTGTGAAGCAGAGACAGGCACCCAGGGCCTCGGGTGTTGTCACAACGCCCTTGGTGCCACGTAACTTTCTTCACACATCTCGAGGCTGGTGCACAAGCGACCGTCCTGTTCACTAGAGTGAGGGACACACGCAGGCGTGCGCGCGTCTCTGCCCTGCGCTCGGCAGCTGGGGTGCAGGCACACTCGCCCACGGGGCGGCCGGTGGACGTGGACCCTCATTTCCCCTTCCCGTTGGTGTCTGCGTGGCACTTGTTCCGAAGGCCCTGCCGGAAGCCCCCACGCCCACCCCAGAGGCCGCCTCAGGCCGGCCTGGGCCCGGGTTTCCTTGAAGGAGAAGCTGTCCCTGGCCCCTGTGAGCGACAGTGCCCCCCCCCCCGCGGTCACACAGTGCCCCCTCACCCCGTGCGCCTGTGAAGATGAAGTGAGGTGGTCCCTGGGAGCGCTCGGCCGTGCTGCCTCCTGCGCTCCTGCTGCCCCTGGGCTCCGGGGGTCCCTGGGGCTGGTGCGGACGGTGTCTTGGGGTGGCCAGTGAGGGTTTGGCCCTGCTATAAGAGGCAGCTCGAGGGCCCTCCCTGGTGGTGCAGTGGGTTAAGGAACACACTATGAAGCAAACTGCAGCCACTGCAGCACGAGTTCGATCCCTGCCCCTGGCTGGGGAGGTGACCCACATGGCGCAGCAGACCTCTCCTGCCTGGCCCGCTGCTCCCCTTAGCAGTGTGTTTCGGTTGATCTGCCTGTTCTGTCCCACACTCTGTCTGGTGGATTCTCTCACCCCCCGCACCTCTTCCTGTACCCTTGTGCTTGTATGCATAAATAAATAAATCTTTAAAAAAAAAAAAAGGCAGCTCGAGAGCATCCGCGCACCTGAGATCGAGAAGCACCGCCTCTCCTCGGCCCTCCCTTAAGGTGGCCTCTCTCCCTCCCCCCAGGTGGGCATAAACAGCAGTGTTATGCCTGTACCTGTACTGGGCGCCCCTGAACCCCACTCTGTGCTCACCGCCCCTTCCCAGGGAGCAGCTCAGTGCCCGCCCCTGGGGGTCCTGCTCTAGCAGACGCTTGGGGCTGAGGTGGGGGTCTCGTTCCTTGACAGTCATGAACTGCTTGTCTTGAGCCGAAGAGGAGATGCCTGAGCTTCACCCAAGCAAGTCACCCTCGTGCGCCCTGGTCTGGGAGACCCTTGCTGGCCCAGGGGTGAGGCCTGGGCTGATGGCTGTGAAATCGCACGGCTTCCCGTCGTCTTAACTTTGCAGGGAGGAGTCCTGTGGGAATAGTCCAGCTGCTCTAGGCCAGAGGGTGCCCTGGAGAACCAGGCCTAGCCCACCGCAGGCTCCCCCCAGTGTGCCTGGGAACGCTGGCACCCGTGCTCAGGGCCGCTCCCCTCTCCGGGCTGCACGACGCACAGAGAGCTCGTGAGCAGGCCCAGCACCTGCCAGCGGCTCTGCACCGCCTCCAGGTGACCCTGCTGGGGGACAGACCACATGGCGCCAGCCACACAACCAGGCTGCCCTCGGCCGCCCCTCCCCACCAGAGCTACCGAGAGCACCTCCTGCAGCCTGAGCGCTGCCTCCTCTCACAGACGGGTGCTAGCAGCTGCGCCTGCGCTCTGCCTTTGCCTGCATGTGGTGGTTTGTCTGCTCAGGGGCGCCGAGCCCTCTCGCCTGCTGACCCCCTGGCTGCCGTGACCCTGAGCTGTTCCTGGCCACTGCCGGCCTCTCCCGTCGCCTCTGTCATGGTGCCCTGTCCCCTCTGTGCTCACCCAAGCCCTTACTGCCCATCGTCTTGAGGATGGTTACTGAGTCCCTGGCCTCTCGGTGATTTTGCACGTTATACACACAGCACCCCACACTGTCCGCACAGCGGCTTTCTGTCTGACGTGCACTTGTTAAAGATGGAGACGTGAGCCATGGGGCCAGGTCTCGACCATGCAGGTGGAGGCGGCCCCTGTGTCCCGGGGCCCCCTGTATTTCCTGCTGAGTGAGTGGAATCTCCCTCCGGTGGCAACCAGATGGGCCGGGTGGAGGTGGGCTTATCCCGTCTCTGCCTCTGGCCCTCACTCCCCACCTGGCTCTAGAACGTTGCCTTCTGCCCAAGGGGCCTGTGTTTGTGGCCCCCAGGGCGCCCCGCCTGCTTCTCCTTCCCTTCCCTGCTGTCTGCCCTGTAATGTGGTTGCCTTCTCAGGGAGTCTTCAGATGAACAGCTCTTGGAGTTGTCGAAAGCACAGTTGGAAAAGAGAAAAGGCTATTTCCTGGGCAGACGATGCCCTCATTAACTGTGATTAGCCATTCACAGGGGTTTCCAGCGGAGCCCAGCATCTCGCCCTGTTGAAGTTGGGGGTTCTGTGGTCATGTCGTGGGGAAGTAACGCTCTTTAACACATTAACGTTTAATTTCTTCTAGAAGGTTTGTTTGGCAGCCTGGTGTTTTCATGTAGGAAGCAGAGGTGGCGTTTTTAGTCATCCACGCTAGTATCACGATTATAATTCTGCGCAAGTAACTTCAGACGCTGACATCAGAGCTGTGTTTGCAGCTGGGGCCGCTCCGGTGAGGGGGCGCGTCCCTCGGGCGCCCAGAGGGCTCCCTGTGAGCGCGCAGGCCCCGAGTCCGCAGACCGGGCTTGGCGCCGCGCTCAGCCGGTGAGGGCTCCGGAGCTTGTGTCGCATCAGAGAACAGCATGTTGGGAGCGAACGGGAGCTTTTCTGCAGAGCCCCAGGTCTGGCGTTCTCCTGGCTCTGCGCGTCAGGTTGCCTGTGGGCCTGGGGCATGCCATGGCCGGGGCACGACAGGAGACCCGGGAGAGCTCCCCACCGCTGTGCCCCTGGTGGGCTCGGCAGGCCCCGGGGCCTGGCAGGGCCTGCCTCCCTAACACCCAAGGCCGTGCCTTCCCCACAGTCGCGCCGCCGTGGTTCCTGTATTCTCCTGGGCCTGGGTTCGAAGCTTGGCAGCTCCCTGTCTACGGCCTTCGGAACTGTCATCTTCTCCTGTGATTGCGTCGCAGGTTGCTCAGTTCCGTCTCCGTCGCAAGCACGGAGTTGTTCCAGATGGGCTTGTTTTTGTTTTCTAGGCAGTCTGCAGCGGTCACCCTCCCGCACACGACACTCAGCTCCCGCGTCGTTCTTTCCTCGGGCTCGATTCCTGGGGCTGGCGAGACTAGCCAAGAGTAGGGAGCGCCTTTCCTAATAATAACGTTTTCTCATCGTGGCAATGGTGTTTGGGGACCGTGACAGAGCGTACGAGGCCCTGTGAGCAGCAGCGCCCCTCTGTCCGCTCGGACCCGCCGGCTGCGCGTCAGGGAGGCCCAGCTGGGGGCCTGGACGGCTGGACGCGTGCTGGTCTTGGGGCAGGTGTTCCTGGGGAGCCTCTGACCGGCGCCCAGGGCAGCCCTGCCGCCAGCGCCTGGGCTGTCTGCCCCTTCCGTGTGCCCTGCTTGGCCCTGGCCGTCGCCGCGCTGTGCCTCTCGGCAGCTTCCTCCCCGCCTCTCCTTCCCGCCTGCGCCAGCAGCTGTGATGTCTGCCCAGAGTGGGTCCTCTGGGTAGCTCCTGCGTGCGGACCCTCACTGTGAGACATCCACTGCACCCCGCACGCTGCACGCGCGAAGCTGTCGAGTGGGTCCCGTCTGGCTAGAGCCGAAGTGGAGCAGGGTTCGGCAGGGTGGAGCGTGTGTGCCTCAGGCCGGAAGGCGCCTTTCTTCCTAGTGGGACTGTCTTCGCGTCAGTCCTGCCTCAGAGCATCTCCTTTCTCTCTGCTTGGTTACGTTCCGTGCGCCAGGGCAGGGAACAGACTCCCTGGCTCCTCTGACCGGTCCTGAGACGTCTCTGGTCCCCCTGAAACAGGGTGGACAGGCAGGGGGGGAGGGCGCTCTGACCGAGACAGGGGTCGGAGGCCCCAAAAAGCCCCTAAAGGCCACAAACCAGAATCCAGGGCTATAGCAACAGGGGCTATAGCCTATCAGAGGACAGTGCCCGATACGGGTCACTGTCTGTGGGTTCTCACCCGCGCGCACAATTGCAAGGAACCTCAGGCTACAGGAACAACAGTCATGGAGTTTATTTACAAACTGGGGGAAACGAGAGCGCTTACGTATCCACAAGAGGCTGGCTGCTTCATCCGGACAGCATCGGCGTTGGCAGTCACCGGTCACCAGTTCTAGGCAGCACTGTCCAGGAACAATGACCACTGCGGGCCTGCAGAGGCGGTGTTTCAGTGGACACCGAGTATTACAGCTCTTCTGAGTTGTTGGTTTATGCCACCAACAGACAGCTCTTTGAGGCACCAGGCCCAGGGCCTTTGGTGCTCCTTGCAGTCAGTGTCACAGCCAGGACCGAGTCCCCGTCTCTCTCTCTCCTCGGAGGGCGGCGGCTGGAGGCTTCCCTCCTTCCTTCGAAGGCTGGAACCGTCTTCTCCTCCTCCTCTGCTGGAGCTCTTCTTCCTCTGCTGCTGCTTCCAACGAACTGCTCTCCAAGGGAACTGCTGCTCTCCAAACTGCCACACTAAACTGGCTTTGACCTGGCCTTATATTCACTTCTTCAGATGCCCCACCCCCCCAGTCTGATTGGTCCATTTTACTGCACCTGATTGGTCCATTTTGGCCTGTTCCAGAATTCAGGAAGTGTAAGGGGCTCAGCTATCACTAACTTGTACTAGGCGGAGTCCTGGTGCCAATCAACCCAAGGCTCACACCCGATTGGTCCATTCCACGATCCAGGCTGCACACTGCTACATAAAAGGTCTCTGAGCAGGACTGCCACACTAACTTGCAGGGGAGCCAGAGCCCACTCCTCCTGCCTGCTGCAACCCGGTAACACCCCTCCCCCAACCGAGTGCAATGGGGGTTGTGAGTGTGGCGTCACCTCAGAACCCAGAGGGTGGAGGAGAGAAATTCTCTCACCATCTCACAGTTCTCTTCCCCTAAGCTGAGCCGAGCAGAGGAGAGATAGTGACTTGTGACGTACTCTAGTGCAAAAGTCTAGAGGATAAAAGGTCCACGCAGCCACCACCAGGTTTAGTGGTTATTGACTTCGACGCTGAGGCCCTCCTTTAGTTCTGCAGGGAGTGGTGGAAGCAGGTGCAGCTAAAGCCCAGCCCCCCGCACAGGTACTACGCCTGTGCACCCACACACAGCATGTAGCCTTGGCTTCACGTTTTGTCACACTGTACTCTTCCCTCGTTTGTAGACCATGAAACATACCTCCATAATCTCTCCGTACACATTCCCCTATCTGCCTGTCTGGCCCACTCATTTTAAACTTCTGTACTGTATTTCATTGCATAAATGACCTAGAGTGCGTTCATTTATTGCGGAAGGTTAAAATTTTACCTTTTGTCTCTCGCAGACAATATTGCAGCAACCCTGTGTTCTGGTTATTTATCGCTATATAATAAGCCCCCGGCAAACTTGGTAGCTTAACACTGTAGTATTTATTTTGCTTATGAATCTGCAGTTTGGAGCTGGGCTTGGTGGGGAGAGTGTGTGTCTCTCTCTCTTTTAAAGATTTATTTACTCATATAAGAGTTGGAGTGCAGGCCAGAGGTGCGAGGGGTGGGGGGTGAGAGGACTGCCCAGAGACAGAGTAGGGAGCAGAACAGGCAGATCCACTGAATCCCACTGCTGAGGGGAGCAGCAGGGAGGCAGGAGAGGTCTGCTGCGCCCTGTGGGTCTCCTCCCTGGCCGGGGATCGAACTTGTGCTGCAGCGGCTGGGGGTGCTTCCCAGGACGCCGCTCAGCCCCTTGTGCCAGCAGGGAGGGCCGTCTCTTCTCACTCGGTGTCATGCAGAGTGGCCTGGAGGCTGGCGCAGGTCACATGACGGTGACTGGCTGCCATCTGGGACGCTCCATCCACACGGCCTCCCCTGGTGGCCTGGGGTTCCTCGAAAAATATGACTTCAGTAACTGCAGGCTGTATTTGTAATGTGATGGATTTTCATTTAATCTCTCACCTCTCTATAATTTGCCCAATTTAAAAATGCCCCGAAGCTTGCTTTCTCTGTGTCTGGGATCCTGTTCTTGCTGTGTTACCACATGATAGCAATGGGAAACGGTGCCGACGTGTGTCTCTTCGAGCTCGCGTTGTCTCCTTGGCCATTTAATTACTTGTGGTCCTGATTTCCCAGCCCGGTCTCCACTAGCTCTGTGTGCGAGCCGCTTCCGGGGCGACGCCTCGGACTGGCCGCGGTCGGGTGGGAGGGCCTCGGGTGGAGGCTCACCTGGCCCCCGGGCTGGGCTGGGGCCCCCCCGGCTCTGTGCGAGGGCACTGCGGCTGAGGGCCCTCCAGCCCTTGGGGTCTGCGGCGAGAGCTGGCGCTGGGAGCGTTCGGGAAGGTTAGTTGAACCATACCGATCCAAACGCTCCGTTATTCTGAGGCCAGCCTGAGCTGCTGGCTTCTCAAAAACATCTGGAGAATAACCACATCTAACTGGGAGTTCTAAAATGAGTTCCCCAAGCTTCCTCAAAAAGTGAACTCTGGCTACTTTGTAATAATCCAGTTCCCTCTGAACTCTCTGTCCCCGCCTTGCTGGGGATGTTATCTTCTTCCACTTCCCGGCAGCGTTTGACTTCTTGGCGGTGTCTGGCGCCTCAGCCCTGCTGCTGGACGAGCCTCACCTGTGTGCCGAGAGCCCGGTGGGCGCTCCGGAGCAGCCTCGGCCGCCGAGTAGTGTGGCTGTGGCGATCCCTGCTGCTCCTTGCCCAGGAAGCCCCTCGCAGCGCCTCCCGCTGCCCCTCCCTCCCAGTGCCCAGCTGCCCCCTCCCGCTGTGCCTCATTCCTGGTGGTGGCAGGGGCCTGGCCGCTCGCTCCCCGCTGTATGTCCAAGCACGACGCAGCGAGCAGCGCCAGTGGGGCTTTGTAAGCACCGTGGAGTGCTCGGGAGGTGCCGGCCCGGCGGACGCAGCTGGCAGCGTCCGCGGAGGTCGTGCGGGTCCGGGTGCGGCTGTGCCGGGTCCCCTGTCATTGCTTTATGGACCGGCCCTGCTGCTCGACACCTTCGCCGCTGTGGGAAAGTAGCCTGCTTCAAAGGCCGGGTGTGTGGGGCCGGGCCGCTGCCTGGTGAGAAAAATAACCCACAAGAGTGCTGGGCTGGGGGGCCGCCTCGAGGGGCGTCCTTCCGTCCCTACCACGCTTTGCGTTTTGTGAGGGGGCGCTCGCGGCGTCCTACCCCGAAGGTCAGCGGGCGCCCAGCGTGCCTCTGCTGCCGCCCCACTCGGGCTGCCTCACCGGGTCCGGAGGCCACCCTGTCCTCTGCGCGCCTCCGGAACACCCTCAGGCTGAGTCCTTTCCAAGGAAGCCGTGGGGGAGGGTGTGTGCAGTGGGCAGAAGCAGATGCTGGGGCGCTCCCTGCCTGGTGGGGCCTCCTGGGGTTCCGTGGGGGGGGGGGCTGCCTCTCTGCGTCTTCAGTGTGCACCTTTGTTTCACAAGCACCAGGTTGAGCTCTAGTTCCACTCCGAATGTGACTTTGATCGAGTGACACATTCATATTTAAAATCTCATATGCATTAATTTCAGATGCCTGTCTGCTTTCCTCCCTCCCTCCTGCGAGGCGACACTGCTGCGCTTCCCTGGTGGCGCTGCCCGGCGCCGTGGTCCCCGGGCTGCGCTGAGTCGCGGGTAGGCGTGGCTGCGTGTCCCGTCACTCCCCGGACTCCTTCAGACCCTGCCCTTACGACTCCGGGTCCGGTCTGTCCTGGAAGCCTTTCCCAGGCGGCAGGTGCTCACTCACGAAACTTCGGGACGTGCTGTCTTCCCACTTGGCGTTTGTGTTTTCCTCCACGGGCTCAGGCTGGGGCTGCGGGGCAGGGCCCTGCCCAACCCTCCGCCTCAGCGGGGCCAGGTGACCCTGCTCACCTGAAGGGGCCCGCTGGGCCTGCCCTCCCTCTAGCACGTGACCCTCTGCTTCTTGCTGCTCCGCCTTTCTTGGGGAGCGGGACCTTGCGTGCACCCCACGCCTGGGCTGAGGCACCGAGTGAGAGGACAGAGAAGGCGCGTCCCGGGGGCTTGGGGGCTGGTTGGCCGTGCGCACTGCCCCTCCGCAGCAGAGTGTCCAGCTCGCCTGCCCAGACGGATGCCTCTCGCCACGAGGGCCGAGCAGCAGCGGGCCCTGAGTGCCCGAAAACCGCCGGCCAGTGCGAGATGCCCGCCGGCCAGCTGAGCTGCCCGGGCCCGCACACGAGAGCCCCTCTGTCCTGGAGGCCGCAGTGCTGCAGGAGGCACAGACAGGGCACTTCCCTCGGGCCTCGGGCAGCCGGTGCCTTCTTCTGTGTGCCCACGGGGCCTTTGCTCCTGCAGGTGGCAAGCAAGGGAGCTTGCTGGCGTCTCTTCTTAAAGGGGCACTAGTCCTACAGGGCCAGCCCCCCGCCCCGTATGACCCCCCTCAGCCTTCGTTGCTTCCTTAGACGCCCCGTCCCGCATGCAGCCAGACCGGGCCACAGTCGGGCCTAGTGCGTGTGGTCTGGCACGTGTGTGCGCTGCCCGCTGGTTGTTGCACTGGGGCTGAGCCGTCTTAGAGTCCAGGGGGTAGGCGGGGCTGACCTTGGGAGCCCCGACTCGTGTGTTCTCAGGAAGGCACGTCCCGAGATCGTGGCCTCCTCAGTGTGGCGCCTCCTCCCAGAGGCCTATGCTCTGACCTCTGACTCCGGGGAAAGTGGGGACGCGGGCACATTGGCCAAGGTGAGGGATGAGGCTGAGTGGCACCTCGGAGCTCGGAACCTTAGCTTGTTGTAGTAACACCTCCCTCTTGAGCCGCTGGCTACAGGAAAGCAGGGAGTGTGTCTTGGCATCAGTGTGTCCAGCAGAATGGCACAGAGGGTGGCCCTGGACGCGCTGACGTCCTGGAGGGGGACCCGGGTGCCACAGTGCCCTGCCTGGAGGCGGTGGCCTTGTGGCGGGGAGGGTGCGGGGGTGCGGGGGGCTGCTCTGTGCTGGGCGACCAGCGAGGGAGCCTCACTGCTGGGCTTGGGAGGGCCTGGGAGAATCCTGGGGGCCTGCTCCCTGACCCCCACCACGTGACCCTTGCCTTCAGACGGTGGGAAGGGTTCCCCTGCGGGGTGGGGCACTCACTGTCCTTCTGACTTGCTCTGGGTCCCCCACTTCTGGCCCCTGCAGGCTTTGCTCAGGGGTGAGTCAGCGAGAGGCGCAGGCACGCTGGGGTTTGGATCGATGCGTCTCTGCCTGACTAGCCCCCCGTCACTGGCCAGCCCGGGGCATTCATCCTGAGAGCGCCCGTTTCATTAGCTCGGCTGATTAATGCCTGGCATTAAAGTATCGACAGCAACTGGTCTGGGTATCTGTATCCTCGGAGCCTCAGTTAATCAAACAACTTTTGGTAAGACTAGCAGCTTTAGAACATTTAGACTTAATTATATTTTCTAAAGGATTTTTCTAGAATCATGTAACTGCTTGGCAAGGTACGTCAATTCCCTAGTTAACTGGAGAAATTGGTTTTTCGTTTGGCTTTGCTTACTACAAATTAAAAGTAATATACATTTGATAAAAGCAGTTAAGGGATTATTTATTAATGTTTCCCTCTTCATATACCGGGAGAAAATCCATAAGAGCTGAATTAATTTTGAGGACGATGTGAGGAGGCTCTGACAGCCGAGAGCCACTGCATGGAGAAGCAGGAGTGTTTTTCTGGGCAGCAGCAACGCGGTGAACCCCGCCTAGGCCGAGCGCCCCTCCCCTTGCCCTTTCCCGCGCAGGCGAGTCTCCACCTGAGCCGGTCAGCGGTCCTGCCGGTGGCCGAGTGAACGCCGGTTTGGTCTCCTCTCCCCAAGGGTGGGAAGCCTGCCAAAGGCATCGATCTGAAAATAAAGACAGAGGGGGAAAGGGAAGGCTCTCGTAGGAACACGAGCTGTGAAGACGCTGCCGGTCAGCGGTTGTCACCCCCAAGGCCACACGTCTGGCCTCTAGGAGTCACCTCCATTGCGCCGCGTCCCAAGTGCAGCGCCGGACACCGGGCGAGGCAGTTCGTGCCACTCCCCAGCCGCAAGGAGATGTCTTCTTCTTTTTAGAAATTTTGACTAAGTCCTCCCCGGTGGCCCAGGGGCTAAGTCTCAGCACTATCAAGCCATCCGCAGCCACTGCAGCGCGAGTCCGATCCCCGGCCAGGGAGGGACCCGCGGGGTGCACAGACCTCTCCTGCCTCCCCACTGCTCCCTGAGCGGTGTGTTTCAGTGGATCTGCCTGGTCTGCTCCCCGCTCTGTCTCTGGGGAGTCCTCTCACCCCCACACCTCTGGGCTGCGCCCCAGTTCTTGTACGCATAAACAAATCTTAAAAAAAATTACGATTTTGGCATAATTTCAGACTGTAAAGAAAAATTGCAAGAATGGTACAGATTTCCTACACACCCTTTTCTTTACCCAAGTCCCCCAGATGTTAATGTGATTTTATCCTCCTTTTCTCACCCATCTCACTGTGTTTTTTGTTTTCTGAACCTCTTACGAGCGAGTGGAGACTGATGCCCCTAAATACTTGAGAGTGTAGAGCAGGAGTTCGCTCGTATAATCACAGCCAGATAACCAGCACCGGGAGAACGACTGAAGCACGACCATCTGGCCTGTCGGCACACTTGGACAGATGCTTTCAGCACTGTACAGTTGGGCCCTTTACGGCAGGAAGTTCAGAATCGTGTTGCCTCCACGCCACGGCTGTTTATGCCCTCATTTGGAACAGTGCCTGAATTTCACGCCGCGATGAGTGTGCACCAGGTATTTATTTGGTGGACTGGAGTTTCACTGGGGTTGGCCCGGTACGTCTTCTCCATCAGATTTGGACTTTGGGCGGGAGTGTCCAGGCCAGCGCTGTGTCTTTCTGGAGCCCGGCTGCCCTGCTGGCCGCGCTCCTTGTGACCACTGAGTCAGGATGGCATCTGCCAGGTTTCTCCCTGGTAGTTACTGTTTTATCTTTTGTAATTAGAAAGTATCATGGAGGGGGGGACACTTTGAGGCTACAAAAATAGGTCCACTTGCATCCACTGGTTTTAGTAGCCATGAGAGATTCCTGCATATCAGTTCCAGTGATGATTGGCAAATGGTGTTTTAAATACTCTCATTTCTTCTGACAGGAGTGCTTCTTTTTCACGTTAGCTTATTTATTTATGTTGTATCGGCGTGGGGTCACGGACTCTCAGTTCAGTAACCTCTAACCTGCCTTTATCGTTTGGCCAACGGAGTGCCACCAAGGTGCCGCTGTCTCCCCTGAGGTGTCTGCAGCACTTCTGGAACCCCTGCTTGCTCTCTGGCGTGGCGAGGGGGCTTGCTCGTTCCTTCCAGGTCCCAGCCCTGGAATTGAGCACGCAAATGTGCCGTGTCCAAGGCGCTGTTTCCTTTAGTGGAAAAAGACATTTAGAAACAGACGTTGGGTGTTAGGCGTCTCGTTGCAGCTGTGGGGCCAGTGCCGCTCAGAAGCTGCGCTGGGCCGTAGGTGTGTCTGTGCACACACACGCACACACGCACGTGCACCCAGCCCTGCGGCTCTGTGGCTGGCCCCGGCCGTCGAGGTGTTTCCGCATCTGTGCGCTCCCTGACCTGGTGAGACTTGGCTGGAGTTCTCACAGCACTTTCACTTGCTCATTCTAGCAGGCGAGAGAGTCATTCCAGAAGGGCGGGCCTCTAGTAGGGGGAGTTCCTCCCTTCCACTGAGGCGGGGTGGTAGGAGGTGCTCAGCTGCTCCTCTTTCTTTGAAAGTGGTTTGTTACTTCTTGAAAAAGTAAATTGATTAGTTTGTTTCTTTTCATATTGTTGTAGGATTTCCCCCCAGTGGTGTGGTCTGATTTTCCTTCCTTCCTTTCAGCTCCGGGAACCACTGCAGGATTTCCAAAAGCCAGGTGTCGAAATGGTTCTGTCCAGTGGCTGTGCCCTCCTTTGCTGTCCGCCCACCCCCCCATTCCCCGCTCCCAGGCAGCTGCTGTCACTACACTGGTTTTTCTCGCAGGTTTCTTTTTGCTCAAATGGGCAGTTTCTCTTCCCTGCCGTTCTCCATAAAAGGCAGCATCTTGTACTCTTTTGCATTTTGCTTTTTCCCCTTAATGATGTGTCCAGACTGGCTGCTGATCCCGGAGCCCGCCTGGGCTTGGTCAGCTGCAGAGTTTCCTGCTGTCCTTGGCTGTCATTTTAGTCTCGAGGCGCTAAACCGTCACCTCCTTTCCCTGACGTGAGGGTGGCGTCTGTGTGGCGGGGGGAGAGGCGGCGCGAGACCATTTGTGCACACGTGGGCTGGCTGGGGCCGGAGGCCGGGCCGGGTGGTGATGGCCTCTCGACAGGATCAGGGCAAAGCAGGAGACACTCCACTTAGAGCTGTTTCCACATCTTCTTCACTTTCCACATCTACACTCCTGTTTGCGTGGGCCCATATTTTATAACGTAGGTCTCGTGTTAGTGGAATAATACTGTGTACTCAAACCTGCGCACTCAGAAGTTTTTTAGTAGTGAGATGTGATCAGACAGTCTGGCAGCCGCCGAGAGAGGAGCTGTCTGCTGGCCCTGCAGGGGAGGACCTGGCCAGGCTTTCTGTCCCGAGGGGGGGGCCCTGTGGTCCCTCTGCCCGGCCGTGTGGGCCGTGTGCCTGCGTTTGTGATCCAGCCACTCAGCTGGGCCGCAGCGTGGTTAGCTCGGGGAGCGGGCAGGTAGTGTGAGACCTCATGGAGTGGGGTGGTGGGGCCGAAAGGCCGTGAGGCCCTTTGGGTCATGTAGGACAGACCAAGGTCAGAAGTGGGGTTGGATGTGACGCTCGGGGAGACACCTTCAGGTGCCGCGGGGCGCAGAGCGGGGCGCGTTGGCATCTTGGGCCCCGGAGTCTCACGACGGGCCTCCAGGCCCGCTCTCAGGCTCCTGGGAGCCCCGGAGGGAGGCGCAGCCCCTGCGGCCTGTGCACGTTCAGGGCCCGGCCTCCCATGCAGGGCTTGCACCTGCTCACTTGACCCAGCAGCTCGCCCCACCGGGCCTGGAGCCAGCGGGGGCCGCCGTGGGGCCTCGCAGCCGGGGAGCCTGAGGCCGCTGCGCAGGCCGGCTCCCCACCCTTGCCGTGTGCGCCCCTGAGGCCCTGGGCAGCGGAGCAGGGCTCTGTTGGCTGAAGGGCGCCGTACTGCCTTCGAGCCCATGTCCTTGTTCTGCAGCGGTCGGTTCGGTGAAATCGATTCATGTTGAGCTCCCGTGTGTTAATGATGTCTAATGACGTCTTAACAGTGTCTCCGTGGGGTTGCGGCCACAGTTGGCATCCTGAGTCCCCTGAGGAACGGCTCCCAGGGCCCGAGGCCCAGCCTGCCTTCTCCTTGGAACCCTGGGGCTCCCGCCAGCCCTCCTCAGCTGGCCGCCGGGAGCCGGCTGCAGTTGTGTTTCGGCGCCAGTGAGTGGCGCTGTGTGGTGGGGAAAGTTGCCCAAAGCTGGATTCTGCCCTGGCTTGGGCGCTGTAAGCTGCATCAGGCAAGGTGGCGGGCAGCTTCTGGCAGCCTCGGTTTCCTCATCTGTGAAGGGGTAACCCCCCTCGGCAGGGCGGGTGCCGTGTGTGCCGCCGTCGGTCCTTGGCCCACAGACCGCACCAACCGCTACCAGGACCCGGGCAGGCAGCTTCGCCTCGCACACCTGGGTGTGCCCAACACCCAGAGCAGCCTGCGCTGGGGCATGCCCCGCCCCCGCGGCATTTTTCGGGAGAGCCCCACATGCTGTAGTTCCCACCGCCCCCACCGTGCCTGGGGGCTGCTGGCTCACCCGCCACCGCGCGGGCATCAGGAGCACGGGCTGCGGCCTGAGAGGGCACATGCAGGCACCGCCGGCCGGGCAGCCTGAGAGGGCACGTGCAGGCACCGCCGGCCCGGGTGGCCTGAGAGGGCATGTGCAGGCACCGCCGGCCGGGCGGCCTGAGAGGGCATGTGCAGGCACCGCCGGCCGGGGACAGTCCAAATTCAAAACCGCAGGTGCATTTCTACATTGAGCACATATCGCTTCCGCGCCATTGTGAGTCAGGACCACGTTTTACTCCTGCTAGGTATGCTGCCCCCCACCGCTGTCACCTCAGCCCCCGCGAGCACTGTCCGCCCTGCATGTCCCTACAGCCCTGGTGCGTTCACACCTGCCTCAGGGGAAGCAGAGCCGAGAGAGACCGAGGGGCAGAATGTGCACCCCGCAGCCGAGCCGCTGGCTGAGGGTGCCGCCGCCCCTCCTCCTCGCCCCGGGCCTCTGCTCTCCTGACCCCGCTGCTGTCTTGCAAGGAAGAGAAAGCGAGTCTGAGCCCGGGGAGGGGATCCCCAGGGCCCCGCTTCATACCGTCCCGGTTCTAAACCAGAGTTAATAAGAATCAACGAAGTAGGAGGTGGTTTGCACAGGGGACTATCACTCCAGCGGTTATGTAAATATTTATGTGTTCTGCCTTTCTCATTTTGTTACTGGTGTCTAATTTCCGAGTCTCATAATGAAGTATAATTTGGAGGAGCTATGCAAAGACAGGCACGGCAGTGAAATAATTTGATTTGTTCGGCAAACTTGGTTTCAGCTATTCTTTTTCTCACTTGCGTTAGGGCCCGTTCGGGCTCCTTGTGATCTGACAGCAGCTTTCAGCCCAGTGAAGATACGACGCTAAAACACGCCAGGAGTTCAGAAGAGCTTTATAACATTGTCGCTTAATAAGAAAATGCATTCATCGGCAGGATATAAAATTTATGGGCTCCAAATGGATTTGAGTTTGTAGTTTTAGCCCTCGGTGCTCCTGCCATTCTCGAGGCGATGAGTCAGGCTTTTTAATTAAGTCAAATGGAATCGAATGAGGTTTTATTGCGCGCCCACTCCGTGCCAGACACAGTCTCCTTCGCCCTGTGCTGCCCGTTCCGGGACCGGCGGGGGCGTAGGGGCCGGGACCCTGGGCGGCAGACCCGCCACGGCTATGCAGCCGGCGAGCCGGGGGCGGGTCTGCAGCCCGCTCTGTTCTTGGGCACGTGTGCCATATTCCCCGCTGGTCCCAGCGGCACTGACTAGGGAGAGGAGCGCGTCGAGTGGCTTTGCGTGCGTCACCTGGTGAATCTCGCTTCATCTTCTCAACCGCCCTGTAAAATTCTCATTTCCCTGCCTCTCACCCGCAGAGACCACAGCTCAGAATGGTGCAGACAGAGCTGGGGTTTCAATTTAAAACCCTCTGACTCCACGGCCAGAGTACTTCCAGAACCCCCAGGGCCTGCATCCCCTCCAACACATGGCCGACATCCTTGCTGTGAGAATGACCTGGCGGCGGGGGCCTTCCTGTAATCTGGGGAGAAGGGTAGTACCGAGGGAGGGTTCGGCGTCAGTCTCCAGGGTGCTTTCTTTATGTCCCAGCCTCTCTGACGCCACTTTCCCTGCTGCTGTGTGAAAGGGGCTCAGGACGGGATCCTGAGCGGCAGGCGTCCCACATGCTGGGTGCGGCGCCTGAAGGTGTGTCCGGCATGGGTGCCCCGGTGGTGGGGAAGCTTGCCCTTCGGGGTCGCGGCTGGTGCTGGCCACTGCTCGGACACCGCCCTGCACCCGCCCACCCCGGAGCTGGTGGCCCAGGAACCAGGCGCAGCGGGCACCCCGCAGAGGTGCTCAGGAGCCATCAGTGCGTGTGACGGTGGCAAAACTGCCGGGATGGCGGGGAGCCGCCAAACCCAGCCGCCACCCGGCTCGTGAGAGTTGGCTTGCAGACGCAGTGACTGCGGGCTGTCGGGCGTGTCGTTCTGGGTTTCTCACTGGAGACAGAATTCTCCGGAAGGGCAGTCGGGCGGCCCCTGATTGCTGTATGGGGGCGGACGCTTTTTATGTGACAGTGAGTTGGAGAAATTAACAGTGGTCCCCGAGGCGCCGTGCTCAGCTTAACCCTTTGAATTGCACCGGCTTTCAAGTGGGTCCAGGAAATGGTGCCGTGTTCTTCCTACGCCCCAGGTTTTCTCTGAAAGTAACAGTGATTTTGCAGGTTTGAAGTTTCATAAGAAAAATGCCCTTGTTTTGTGAGGCTGTATTGTGCTGGACGGGAGGGAGCTGGCGGGCGTGTGGCTCTGGCGCGGGGGCGCGAGGGGCTGGGGTGAGCACTTCTAGTCTGGGAGACGGGCCTGACCCCGGGCCCTGCCCTGGTGTCCACGCAGAAGCAGACGGCAGCCGTCCTGCGGGCATCCCTGCCTCTCGGGGTCCTCCGAGAGCTTGAAGGCCTGGCTCCGGCAGCTCAGCGAGCCCAGGGGTTTGGCGGTGTCCTGGGGGCAGTGCTCTCCCCTTCGTGGTTTCTGCCTGACCCTGCCCGGCCGGAGCGGAGATGCGGTCCCACAGCACGCGTGTGCTCTCCCGCGGCGCAGGCACCCCTCGGCCGCACAGTAGCTGCCCTCAGCCTGTGCACTGGCAGCCACGCAGGAACCCCTGCGTCCAGGGCAGGGGGTGGCCCCGCTGTGGCCCACTGTTTAGCTCAGTCTGTTCTGAGCTGCTGCCGCCGTGTGCAGAGTGGGGGCAGAATGGCGGCCCCGTAAGGTTACTGGGAGTGGGGGCTGGCCAGTGCGATGCAGTGCGCTCCCTCTGCTGACCTTGGGACAGCGCCGCCGGCCTAGGTGCAGGAAGCCCCACTTCCGGGCGGCCCCCACACCCCGGCGCTGCCCCCTCTGTGCGGTCAGCCTGCGTTCTTGTTTCTGTCCCCCTTTCGTGTCTAGGCGGGTCCGCGCGGCGGTGCGCAGGTCAGGTGATTTGGGAGATCCATATTACTTCTGATTATTTACGAAGGGACAGGCCAGGGGAGGCACCCAGCTCGATCAATTCGTTAGTGAGGCAGCTGGAGGGATGTGTGACAAACAGACCAGGCTGTCATTTGGCCCGAGATTGTCTGTGCCGGGATCGCTCCCCCAGGACAGCCATGATGACAAATGTAATTGACATTTTTTATTAACCCTGAAATGATCAAAGACGCTGCTGCTGAATTCGTGTTGAAGTGCCCGGTGCCTGGCATTTCGAACAGGGCTTCTCTGTGCATCCAGTAAACAGACTGTGCTTACATCCTGCTCACGGCGTTAATCAAACAAGGCATGCAAAGCCTGCCTGATGTGGCCTTGAAACCAGGCCAGAGGGCAAAGTGCCTGCTCCTGGCTTAGGCTGTCAGAGCGTTCTGGAGCCAGCATCGTGGCGGACACTCAGGGGGCATGCTGGTCCTTGCCCCACTTAGTCATCAGTTGTCAGCTCAGCTCCTGCTGTGTGCTCGGCCCTGAGGTGTGCAGAGCTGTGGGTCGAGGGTCCTCTCCCCGAGGGGGTGCAGCATTTGCAGAGTGGGGGTGCAGTTGTCTGTGGGGGAAAAGTGTGCCCTGAGCCCTGTGGGGCAAGGAAGTGGGGTGATTTGGACCAAAGGTTGGTGAGCTCCTCGCCAGGCAGCTCTCATCCAGGAGCTGGATGGAGCTGGAAACACTGAGCCTGGGGCGTGGGGCAGGACTGCGGAGACTGCTCGTGGACGTGAAGGGTGCCGCCGGTCTCTGCAAGGCTTCCCTGCGGGCTTGGCCTGGCCAGCTAGCCAGTGGCCCAGGGCTGGGCGGGCGCCTGTGGGAGAAGAGTGGGCTTCGCAGTGTGGGCACCGGCCGCCACGGAGTCGCTGCAGCTGCCTCTGCGCGTCTCCTCATCTGCCAGGTGGGGCGTCATGCCACCATCGCCGTGTGGGCTCGAAGTGACCGGCAGCAGGTCTCCCCTGGCTGCTGGGCCTGTGTGCCGGGCCGGCAGCCTTCCCGCAGGGGTGCCGGTGGAGGAGGAGACGCGAAGCCACAGAAACATGGCCCCGTGTGTGGGTTCCCAGCGCGTGCTGAGATCTGGGCCCGGGTCCTGGCTCTGACCTCCGCTGGGCTCTTCGGTTTCTCTTTTAGAACCGAGCAGCCTCCCCCTCAGCAGGCGGAGCTGTTGCCTGAGCTCACACGCCTGAGCTCACACACGGCCGGGGGCTTCCACTCAAGTCCTCTTCTGGAGGAGACAGACATGCAGGGCTGGGAGGGCTGGGTGCTGTGAGAGGAGCGGCCGGAGGGCCGGAGGCCGGGAGGTGACCGCCACAGTGACGGTGGACAGGACCCTGCTCTTCAGAGGAGCCACGAGTCCCCCAGCCCCGCTGGGGCGCACCTGCACCGGTCCTAGGCCAGCCATGGGCTGCTGGCCGGGTGTCCTCCCACCGCTGCAGCCCAGTGGGGAGGAAAGAGGAGCAGGTGCCCAGAGTGCAGATACGTGACGCTTGAGCACGGGGATGAGTGGGTCTCTGTTGGTGAAGTTTCATGGGCTAGGCCACCCCACCCCGCCCCAAGCCGAACCTCAGACCCCACACAGCACAGGCCCGCAGGATTCATCACTTGTGACTTGAACCTGTTGCTTGGGAGACTTTCCCATCAGTTTAATTTCTTCCCCGTCTTAATCCTGTGGCTGGCAGGATGCTGCAGGGGCAGTAATTTAATCAAAGTATGCAGTTTGTAAAGCGGCTGCTGTTCTGTGTACTAAGCACATTACACTTGCCAGCCTTTTCAGGGAAACCTCCAAGCTGTTCTTGGAACTTGGTGATATTGCAGGGAAAAAAAGTTACATTTAATAACATTTCATCCTCTGGGCTTGCAGCTAATAGAAGCCTAAATGGGAGTGGAGTCTGAAAGCCATTTCTTTATGCAGTCCTGAGAATCAGGACACTGCAATTACACCGAGTATGAGATTTATGAAAACACTAATGCCTAACGAGAAGAAAACATCTCAATAAGTTATTTAATTTGAAATTGCAGGTCTGGTTGCTGATTCCTAATTCAGACCTCGCGCCCCGCCTGCCAGCCTCAGGCGCTGACTCTCCCGAGTCTCCTCTGGAGGTGGGGGCCCGGGTGGGGGCGGTGCAGGTGCCTGGGTGCGGGTTACAGGCCTGTGCTCCTGGCCGGGACAGCCTTGTTAGGCTTGTGACATGACAGCTGCGTGATCGAGATGGGCTGTGTAAGAGATACACATTGAAGAAAGGCCACGTGCCTTTCCTTACTCCCCTGCCCTGAACTGGCATGAAAGGAGAGTCCCGCACGCAGATGTCAGCACGTTGTTGCGCTTTGCCTGGTCAACGAGGGGCGCCCCGCCGCATCGCGGGGACCCCTGCTCCGTGCCAGCTGGCTGGCTGTGTGTGTTCCTGTTTTCGGAGGTAGCCGAAGCCTTAATTCAAAAGCAAATGAAGTCCTTCAGCTGTCACTCGATTGTTTCCTCTAATCTTTGGGGATAAATATCCAGGCTCCCGCCTTCCTTCTCCTTTTCCCCAAAGCTTTCCCCCTAATTTTTTTTCTCTTTGCCCAGAACTCAACGTTTCTTTGACAAAAGCATGCATTATTTAGAGCCTGTCGCCTCTTGAAGTTCTTTAATTACAGAATTAAACCAAAGTAATGACAGTTTAATTTGTTCCTTCATTAATTGGGAGCGCTCCGGGCTGATGGGGAATGAGTGCATTTGGACGGCGTGAGGAATATTTGTCCAATAATTGCAGCATGAGTAATAATAATCCCCGTGGTTCAGTGCCGGGCGCAGCCTCAGTTTATCCTTCCAGAGCCCTGGGGAGGGGCTGTCACTCCCTGTCTCGTGAACGGGCCTGGCCGCAGGCGGTGAGGTGACTGAGGGCAGGCTGCCGGGGCAGGAGGGAGAGCTGGGCCTGGGCACCCCGCTCAGCACCTCTGCCACTGGCAGCGGCCTCAGAGTTCTCCAGGGCTGGGGCGGCCTGAGAAGCACGTGGGGTGCGGCTGTTTTCTGCGGTGCAGAAGAAACACCTGGAAGTGAAGGGAAATCGGGCTGGAGGGGCTGGCGCCTCAGGGCAGCTGACGGCCACCTTTCTGGGACGGCGAAGCAGAGCAACCCAGTCCACCGGGCGGTGGCAGGGCGGCTGCGGGAGAGCCGCGCCGTGCAAGGCAGGCCCCAGCTGCCTGGGGTGGGACGGGTCTTACCTGCCGCAAGGCCCAGACCAGGCAGGGCAGCAGCCAGAGGCCCAGACCACGTTGGTCAGAATGGCTACCTCCCCAGGACACGAGTGGTCGAGGTATCATCCTGTTTTCACTGACGCCAGGGACATGTACCTTCCAGATCCTTCCACTGTTGCTCCTGGGTGACCCTCTTGCCTGCACTGGCCCTGCACCTCTGGCACCAAACTGAGAGGGGACAGTGGCACCTGCACACCTGCAGCTGACTCACTGGTCGGGCCGTGCCCTGAAGGGTGAGTGCAGACGGCCCTGTCTCCTGCACACGGCCCTGTGCTGTTGCGGCGGGCAGTGAAGGAGGAAAGGCGGCGAGTGTCTTGCAGCTCCTCTGCCGGGCCTCTGACTGTGTCCGCTGCTCCCGTAGGCTCCCTTCGTCCCTGGCAGGTGGCGGGGCAGCGCCCTGCTAGCTTTGAGGAAGGGACTGCACACGCGGCCGCCTGCCTAGGCTTCGCCAGTTAAACGGGCACAGCTGGGGTTCGGGTTTGGGGTTCTCTGGTGCCCCATGGATCCAGACTTGATGTCCTCATGGCCAGCACCCCGGGTCTCTCCGGGCCTTCTGCTTGCTCGCCATCCCTGTCCTTGAGTGGTCTTGAAGTTCTGTGCTGTGAGTTCCTCTGTGAAACTTTAGAATTTGTTATGAAACTTTAGACCCTGTTATGAATGCATTTCTCTGCAGCAAAGTCTAGATGAATTTAGGCTTAGAGGATTCAGTTACATTTTATTACTGTGTGCCGTTAAAAATCATGCAAATAAGCCACAGAAGAAAGCCGCTTCTTTGTTTTAGACACTAGATTTACATGTTTACTGGAAGAAAAACAACGCTGAACTCCTTCAAGGTGGTAATAGAACTTTGCCTCAGAGCCTGCGCTTTGTTGGTCTTCGTTTATGATTTATGTCATGCCAACTTCCAAAAGACATCTGAAGCTAGTTTATCCTAAAAGCTCATACACAACAAGAGGATGTTTAACACTTCCGGAAAGATGAAAAGAAAGCCCTGAAACCTTCAGAATTGGGGGGCAGATACCTCGTCGCGCCCGAGCCCACAGGGAAGCCCGTGACCCGCTGGGTTGGCGGCTTCCCAGGCTTGAGTTTGGAGGAGCCTCCAGCCCTTGTCTTTCTCCCTCTGACGTACTTTCCTTGGCACAGCCCCGCCGGCTCACAGGTGCCGTCAGGAGCAGCAGGCTGCCTGCGCCTGCGCCAGCCGTGTCCCGCCGTGGGCACCACAGCTCCGTCCGTTCCGCCGCGCCGGCACGCAGCTGCTTCCCTAACTTGGCTGTGGGGATGGGCTGCGATAGCCCCTGGGCGCAGGGCGGAGGCCTGGGGCCTTGGTTGTGAGTGTGAGCAGCGTGTCTGCCGCCGGGTCACGTGCACTTGTGCGGCAGCGTCACCTCAGTTAAAAGGGAAAGAGGACGAGCCATACACGTTCGTCCTGGAGCCTCTCAGTCACCCCCGGAGCTTCGGGCTTCCTCTGGGAGGAGGCGGGCCCCGAGTCGTTTGGGAGCGCGAGGACTGGGACGGAAAGACTCCGTGCGCCACCCTCCCTGAGAGCCACCGGGGCCTGTGTCCACTGTGGTGGGACTCAGGTTCCTGACATCCGGGCCCGGCCGCACCTCTGGGCCGAGGGGAGAGGCCGGTGAAGGAGGGGTGATTCCAGCTCAGCCTTCCGGCTACGCTTGGCCTCTCCCCGGCACCGCGACCCCGTGGCTACTCCAGCCTGGCAGCCCACCTTCCTCTCGGGGGCAGGAGCACCCTGCGGCCGTCAGAGTCCAGGCAGAAGCGGCCAGTCTTGTGGACAGCAGGCGCCAGGGGCCTTGACAACACCCAGGGCGTGACGGGCCGGGAGGAGCAGCGCCCGCGGCAGCACAGCTCGACACGGGCAACGGCCCAGCACCCCCGCTCGGCGGCCAGCAGGCTGAAGGGGACGTGTGCTGTTGTCCTTCCTCAGGAAAGTGGGGGATGTGCCTTCTCCGAAGCTTGCGGACAAGTGTTCTGGGGAGACAGACAGATGGCCAGCAGACAGACGGTGTTCTGCGGGCGGGACGGGTACAGTGGCTGCCTTGGCTCTGCTGGCCCCCGTGTGTCCCCGGTGCTCGCAGCACGGGTGCGGGGACGGACTTGTGACCGCGAGCGCCAGCCAAGCCACTCGTGAACTCAGGCTGGAACCACACGAGCCGTTACCTTAGCACGGCAGACGTGCGGCTATTATCCCATTATATGTGACTTTCTTAATCCTTTAGAACCACGCACTAAACTTTTAGAGGTAAAATAATTTTGTGCTCACTGACGTAATGTAATTATGCAGCCTAATTCAAGACTATTAGAATTCGGGGGGCTCCATTTATAACACCACCTAACGCGTTCCAGGTGTAGCTTGTTAGGGAGTGGCGACTCCTCAGCCCCAAAGAACCCCAGGCCCGGGCCTGAGCAGGTGCCAGGGGCCTGAGTGAACCCAAGGCTGCCGGGATCTGTCCTGCTGAAGAAATCAGATGTGGATTGTTTCTGAGAAACTGACTGGAGACCAACAGCCACAGCTCTCCTGGGCCCTGGGCCGGGGTCCCCGGGAGCTCCCCGGGAGTGACCAGCCGTGCCGGGCAGCGGTGCGCGCGGGCTTCCGGCGGGGTGGCGGCGGCTCTGCCCGTCCGTCCTCCCCTGCCCCACACCGAGCAGATCAGACAGGCCCAGAGAGTGAGTGACATGGCTTTCAGGTGGGGTCTGGGCTGATCTGGTTGAAGGGCTCAGCTGCCGCCACTCCCCGGGGGTGGAGGGGCCCTGAGTTTGTGGGTGCCCGCCTCAGGGTACTCTTGGGCAGGTTGGGGAGGCAGCAGAAGCCCCGCCTACAGAATGACATTTCTGTAGCCTAGTGATTTTCAAAAACCATTTGCAAGATTGAGGTAATGTATTTCCCAGACTCAGGCAATTTACCCCTCCCCACGGCGCTGAAGCAGGCTGTTAAATGCTCTTGCCGCGTCATACAACTATTGGCATGGGGGGGGGGGGACGGTCAAGTTCAAGGCCCCTGCCGTGTTTATGCTTGGCTCTTCTAGAATTGATGAGCAACTGCACTTTTGAAAATGAAGGTTTTAAGAACATTGGAAAACGTGAAGCGAAGAAAGCAGGGTGCCAAACTAACGGCACAGTCGGTGGGGTCACGGGGGGCCGAGGCACGGGGCGTCACCGCGTGGGCCTGCTGCGGGTTCTCCGTGCTGCCTGTGCCGTGCACACGGGGTCAGTCCGCGGTGCCCGCTGGTCCTGTCCAGTCCCTTTCCTACTGCCCAGAGCGCTGACTCCCCAGAGAGCGCATGGACTCTGGCCATGAATCCTGGCCGGCCACTCGCTCTGCGTGTGGCGTCCGTGCACCTGGGGACCTCGGTCCTTCTGTCTGTGAGATGAGCACCCAGAGGCGTGCTGTGGAGACTCCATGGCCTGTGGGGCGCTGGCAGCGGGGGCGCGTGCAGAAGTGACGGCCTGTGGTGCAGAGGGGGTTTGCACAATACGAAGGCCCCGGCAGAACGGGGCCCTGGCTGAAGCCGGAAGAGCCGGCGGGCCTTCCCAGCGTCTGAGCTGCGGCCTGGCCACAGGATCTGAATTCCCGCTCCCGCCTCCACTCCCCACCTCACTCCTTCCTCAGAGGCCCCGTCATCTCCCCGAGGGAAGTGAAGTTCCCTGCTTTTGCTTTCTCCTCCTGCACTGTATTGGGGACGGAGGCGGTGCAGCTGCCCCATGTCTTTCTCTCCCACTGGACCCCACCAGCTGCCTTGGCCCCCAGGGGCCCTGGCGTTGTTCTTGGCTCATAGCAGACCCTGAGCAAATGCCTGCTGAAGCCCAGTGAGTGACTGCGAGTCACCTGCTCCGAGGCTCAGTCTCCCTGCCTGTGAACTGGAGGTGACCTCCTGTCGGCCTCAGGAGCCTTGTGCGGTCTCGTGGCGCGGGATCAGGCCCAGCGCGGTGTGAGTGAGACGTCATCACCTCTGCCAACAGAGCAGGCCTCTCCTGCCCCTCCAGGCTCAGGGAGGAGGGAATGTGTCTCAGGACAGAAGACTAGGGAGCAGGCCAGAACCTCTTCTGCAGGCTGTGAGCAGCTAAACACCCCAAGGAGGCTAGGCCCGCATCAGGACGGAAGTGGCCGGGACTGTCCCCCGCACTCGCAGGCCCGTCCGCGAGCTGGGTGCAGAGCAGCCGGGCTGGGCTCCTGCCCTGGGCCTGGAGGGCTCTGGCTGAGCTGCTGGGGCGTGACGGTGCTTGGACATGAGGGAGGCTGAGAGAGCGTTGAGAAAAGGGATGGGTAATGCTGAGCCCATTTTCCAGGAGAAAAACGGCGGTGGTGGAAGGTCAACGAAATGAAGGTGACTTCTGGCAGAATTCTAGGATTTGTCAGAACTCCTGGTGGTGACAGAACGCTCAATACCTTGTAGCGCAAGCGAAACTGGCATCTGCTGGCCCCACTGGCAAGGCCGAGGCTGTGCAGCTTCGGGGCTCGGGAGCAGCCAGAGCCCCTTTGGCTGTCTGTGGTCGGGGCTCCCGGGCCTCCCTCATGTCCAAGCACCGTCACGCCCCAGCAGCTCGGCCAGAGCCCTCCAGGCCCGGGGCGGGAGCCCAGCCCGGCTGCTCTGCACCCAGCTCGCCGGACGGGCCTGTGATTGCGGGGGACAGTCCCAACGCGCGGCCACCTCCGTCCTGATGCGGGCCACACCCTCTTCGGCGTGTTTGCCTGCTCACGGCGCCTCAGCTCTCAGCCTCCTCTCTGTCGGCCGTTTCCCTCTGGTGTGCCCTGGGCCAGAGACTGCCCTTGGGTGGCTGCTTCTGCCCTCAGGGTCCTCCTCACGGCCCTGCTGACACCTCAGGCTCCTGCTGGCCCCCAGCAGCCAGGCCCGAGTGGCCTTTGTGGAGCTGGAGCCAGAGCCCCAGGCCACAGAAACGAGTGGGGTCTAGATGGGTCTACTGAAGGTGGGGGTGCTCACGCCAGAAAGGGGAGACTGGACATCGGGCAGATTGCGAGATCACAATGTGCTCGCCGGAAGCAGCGTCCACTCACCAGGACCACTCATCCCCTGGGAGTCCGTGGGCCGGAGGGCTGTGTCCATGGGGCCAGAGGCCAAACGGATCCTTGGGAAAGGTGTGAGCCGCTGCAGACACCTAGGCCTTCAGAGCCTGGCGATTCAATCTCATCCCTACTTCACAGAAGACAGGGCCACGCACCAGGTCCTCGCAGTCAGGGAGGCTCAGGCTGTGCAGGCCATAACGGTCCCAGGGCTGTGGCCCCCAGGAAAGGCATGGGCAGCCCCCACACAGCGGTGACAACCCCCTTGCAGAACACTCGTGGTCGAGGACATTATGCGCTGCCCCTTCTATCCTACAGCCCGGTGACAAACTGGGGGCTGTCACAGAAGGGGGTCCAGGCCACGGACAGCCCAAAACTAGGATAGCCATCTTTCCTCCACCCTCCCATCCACCCACCCACGCACCCATCCACCCATCCATCCATCCGCCATCCATCCTCCATCCCTTTCACCTCTTCATTTACCCAGCAGACATGACTTGAGCTTCTTGTGTGTGCTGGTCCCTGGGACTTCAGAGTGAGCAGATGCAGCGTGAAGAGTTCCTTACCCTCACGGAGCTTACTTCTTATGGGAGGCGCAGAGAGCAAACAAGCAAATAAGTAAATTGAGTGTGTTCTGTTGGGAAGTCGCACCTGCTTGGACCAGCATGGCTAGCTGGGACGAAGGAGACAGGAGCAGCGTTGAAACGTGGGTCTGGGTGTGTGGAGCAGACTCCGAGTGGGCTCGGGCAGCAGTGGGGGCGCGTTGGAGGCCACTGTAGACTGGTGGGTGTGACGTGGGACTTGTTCCAGGAACCTGGGAGGGCGTTGCGCAGAGGGTGTGAGTGGCTGCCTGGCTGGGGGCCGCTCCGACGCGGTGGGCCGAGTTGGGCTGGGGCGCCCGGCCGAGGCTCCTGCGGCAGGGCAGGGTGGGGCGGCAGCGGCAGAGGAGGCGAGAGGTGGGGGCTCAGGATGTACTTTGAAGAAGGAGCTGCAGGTGCGGGGGGAGCACGGGAGAGCACCGTGGGTCCTGGGGCCACCCGGCTAGGAGGTGGTGACTGTGGGACCGCCACAGACTGCTGGCCCCGGGAGGGGGGCCATTGTGGCGCGGGGTGGGGGAGCCTCTCGAGGACCGCCTGAACCCCTCCTCTCAGGGCCGCCTTGGCCGGGCTGCCTCTTTGCGCCTCAGTTTCCTCACTGGCATGGGCGTTAGCAGCCGAGCCCCCGTGCACGGTCACACCGAGCTGTCCTCTCGCAGCACGAAGCCGGGATGGGGGAGAGCCGTGGCCGTGGCTCGTGCTGGGGTGGAGATCGTCCTCCGTCTGGTGCTTCTGGAAGGGCTCTGCTCCTCCTGGGGCCCTGCACTCCCCACTGGGGCACAGTACGCACCCCTGCTGGGGACCCTGCAGCCGTTGGGGTTGGGGTCACGTTCCTCTGGAGGTGGGTGGGCTCCGGCTTCCAGAAGCCCCGCCTGCCCAGCACTCCTGCAGGGGCCTGGGCCTCGAGATGTCTTGCTCTTAATCCTTTCACTCTAGGAAAACTCTCTTTGCCCTTTTACATCTTCTGTTGACATTTAAAACTCCTTCCCTTTGTTCTGACCTTACTGAAGAGCGAGAACAAATTCTCGGAATTCTCCGCATAATGAATGCTTATGTACTTACAGATTCTGGTCGAGTTTCTCCTCAACCTTTACTTTGAGGGACCTGGTCATTTGGCACAGACAGCGTTTTAGGAGCACTTAGCGGACGGTGTAAATGGAAACGCTCTTTAGTTCTCACCGCTCTGCAAATGTGAGCCTGCACAGGATGCTGGGAGGTGCCCTCCCTTAGAGGCACAGGTCTGTGCTGTGCTGTGCGCGGGGCCCGCCGCCTCCCGGCACGCTCCCAGAAGTGGGAGGCCATGTCCTCCGATCGTTCCTGGCCCCCGGTGGACCACACCAACTTGCAGACCCCTGCCTCGTCACCTCTGGGGCACGGTGGCCTTCACAGGACGAAGCTCCAGTCCCCTTCCTTGTGTAAGGGTTCATAGGGGCTGGGCAGGTTCTTACTGAAGTATTGGGGTGAAGAGCCTGTTCACGCTGGCGTGGGTGGGCGCTGAGGAGGCGGGTAATTATTCTCTCTATTCCTGTGGTACAGACACGGGCTACTGGGCTGGGGTCCAGCAGTGACAGACTGCTCGGTGTGACTGACTCCACAGCCCGTGGATGCGTGGCAGCGGCAGCAGCTGGTGGTCACCTGGAGGCGCTGGTGAGCCGCAGGCAGCAGGTGGACGCTGTGGGGCCCTCCCTTAGAGGAGGCCCTGGGAGTGTCTCCTGCTTGTATGTTCTCCTGGGTACGGGTGGGCTCTAGCCCGTGCTGGACAGAGCCACTACGGTTGGGTAGACACCTCAGCGTCACCGCCTGGAGGAGGCAGAGGATAGAGCCCGGGGCGCTCACTACAGCTGGAAGGTGGCGAGGGAATCTCACGGATGGGAGAGTCCGAGGCGGGCACAGACTCTGCTCATCTCCGGGTAACTTCAGGCCTGGGGGGTACTCGAAGCAGCTCCGTGAAGACCGAGAGGGCAAAGGAGAAATTTCTCCAGTACCCAGCAAGGGAGACGGTCTGAAGGAGAGCAGGCCAATTGGCCGCCTGCTTAAGAGGAAGAACGAGCGTTCTTCAGGGAAACGCAGAAGCCACAGCTTTTACACACAGCTTTTTTGTAATGGTCAGTGTTCTATCCAAGGTTGCTTGAATTAGGAAGAACAAGGAAAGAGGGACCTTTAGTGGATTAGTTTTAAAACAGTGATTATAAATATGCTCAAGGACACAAAGAAGCTGTCCTCAGGATGAGTGAAAAAGTATCACCACAGAGTAACCGAGATTATAAAGAGACAGGTGGAAATCCTGGAAGGGAAAAATACAGTCTGTAAAGAATTCATTTGAACTTCATTGCGGAGTGGAGATGCCAGAAGAAAGAGGCAGTGAACTTGGAGATGGAGTAATAGAATGATTCTCTTAGAAAAAAGAAAAAGAAGAGATGAAAAATGGGATAGATACTCTGGGTGGCTAAAACTTCGAGTATACACACACATACACACGTATGTGAGACGTATATCATGAGCCTGAGCGGAGATGAGAAGAACGGGGGAGAAAAACTATTTTGAAGAGATAATGGTGAATCACCCCACGTTTGGTCAAATATGTACTTTTACAAAAAACCCTGCAATCTTGACGTAGGACACGTATGAAAAAATCACACTTGGGGTTTCAGTCAAATTTCTGGAAACCAAAAATCAAACAAAATAACGTGGCCAGAGAAAACTGAGTGTCTCACGGAGGAGAGTAAGCTGTGGACACTGTCAGAAATAAACCCAGAGGAAGCAGGAGGCGACCTGGAGAGTGTTAGAGGAAATAACATGTCAACCGTGAGCCTCTGTTCTTTCAGACTGGAGGTGAGATAAAGATATTTTCTGATACATGAATTCTAAATGAGAGTTACTCTCTTTGCTGGCAAATGTGTGCGAGGGAATGTTCTAGGAAGTTCTTCAGGATGAAAGAATGGGCTAGGGCTCAAGGACTGAGGTCCACAGGAGGGAGTGAAGGTTCAGAAGTGGAAAATATAGAAAATGATGCTTTCTTATTACAATATTTAAAATTATATATGATGATTTAAAGCAGTCTTGATACTATTGCATTGTAGCGTTTGTAACACGTGACCACTGTCGGCTGAAGGACAGGGGTTGGAAAAGCCGCCAGCTTCTTAACGTTGTCCATAAACTGGTACTTTATTAACTATAAGAAGATTCTGAGATACTAAGGATGTTTATGGGAATCCGCAGAGAAATCACTAAACATTCAGAAGTATAGCTAAAAGCCAATAGATGAAAGGGAATTCTAAACTAATTATTACCGAAGAAGGCAGCAAAGGAGGAAGTGAAGCACAAAAAATAGCAAAGTGATAGATGTTAAGTCTGAGCGTATCAACAGTTGCATTGAATTAAACAGGCTCAACACTACAACGGAAAGAGATTGCCAGGTGGATACAAAAGCAAGACTGAGCTGTGTACATGCTGCTGACAAGAGGTGCACATCAAGCAAAAAATAAACAAATAGGCTGAAAGTAAATAGATGGAATAAAGAGATACTATTCAAATAGCAAGCATAATAAGACTGGAAGCATAATATGAGCCATCAAATAGACTCCAAGACAAATGGTATTATCAGAGATAAGAGGGAGCTTTCATAGTGTTAAAAGGATCAATTTATCAGGAAGACGTAAAAATTATAGCTATGCCTAATAATAGAGCTTCAGAATACGTGGACGTTTTTTCCCCCCCATAGAATTAAAGGGAAAATAAGCAAACCTTTAGTCACAGTGAGATTTTATCACCATTCCCTAAGTAACTACTAGAACAACTAGGTACATCCACAAAGATGGGAGATCTGACAGCATTAGCTTCCTTAACTTAATCGACTTCTACAGCCCACTCTGTAGCACAAGTGCAGGACATAGGCTTTTTAAATTTAAATGCTACTTGACTAAGCTGGGAGGATGCTAGGACATAAAGCAATCCCAATACCATTGAAAGACTCGAACAATACAGAGCCTGTCTCTGGTCACAGTGGGTTTAAGGTAGTTGTGAACAGCAGTAAGATTCTGAACGATAAGAAGAACTATAAACAGGGAGCAGATAAACCAGGTACTTCTAAATAACTTAAGCTTTTGGTCAAGATGGGGTGATAAGGGCCAATTTATGCTCCTATTTTTTTTTTAAGATTTATTAATGCATATAAGAACGGGGGTGCAGGCCAGAGGTACAGGGGGAGGGGGGTGAGAGGATTCACCAGAGACAGAGAACAGAACAGGCAGATCACTGAAACTCACTGCTGAGGGGGCAGTGGGGAGGCAGGAGAGGTCTGCTGTGCCCTGTGGGTCCCTCCCTGGCCGGGGATTGAACTCGCGCTGCGGTGACTGTGGATGCTTCACAGTGCTGCGACTCAACTCCTTGTGCCACCAGGGAGGCCCTTACGTGCCAACCCTAAGTAGTTAAAAGGTTGGACAGAATACAAGATACAGTGGGTTTAGTTAAGACCGAACAGCAGGCAGCGTAGATGGCAGGGAGGCAGAGCGAGGCGAGCCCTGTGACCGTTGCAGCTCACTGTGCTGAGTCTCCAGACTGCAGCCTGGGAGGAGGAGCCCAGGTGGGCCCTGGCACCTTCCCGAGAGGTGGGGACGGAGGCAGGGGCCAGGCAGGTCCAGGCAGCTGGGTTCTCTGGGCAGAGAACCAGAGGTGAGAGCGGCACAGAGAGCCAGCCCCAGAGATGGGCCGGTGCTACCTCACGCTTCCGTGGGTGCCGTCCCTGAGAGAAGCAGAGTGAACAGTCCCCAGGGCTGACCAGACTAGGATGCTGCTTATTCCCACAGGCTGGAGCGGAAGTGCTCCGAATTCACAGGGATGTGCCCCAGTTGATCAGCTGCTGCCCTGGGCCTCCTGTCTAAGGTTAGAAACTGCCTGGCTGAGAGCAAACTGCTGTCATGTAACCCAACTCTGTTTCAGAGTAAGCCTCGAGAAAGCGTATGGACTACAGAACAATGAAACAGCCAATAAAGTAAACTTCCGGCATCAAAGATACAGGGAAACATGAACCATGAGGAGTAAAGAATGAGTAAACAGATGCAGACCCAGAAATGGCCCAGGTGATGCGGTCAGCAGGTAAGAGCAGTAAGTCAGGTGTTGCACGTGTACTCCGTGTGTGCAGAAAGGGAGAGGGGAGCCCGTTGGAGAGAGGGTGGAAGCTGTAAGAAGATCCAGATGAACCTTTGGGGACAAAAAACAAAAGCCGTAGGTGGGAGTAACCCCATGGGCGTAACTAGCAGATGAGAAACTACTGGAAAGGTCAGGAAATGGAAGGCAGCTTTCTAGCAGCCATCAAAATGCAACACAGAGCAAAAAAGGTTTGGGCAAAAGCGAATGGAGCTCCAGTGAGCTGTGGGGTGGCTTCATATTTACCCCGTGTCCATGAAATTGGAGTCTTCAAAGGGGAGAGCAGGAAAAATACTTAAAGGAATAATGGTAGGAAGTTTTTCATATTTGATAAAAGTTAGAAACATCAGATGTAAGAATTCCAAGAACTCTAGGCAAGAAGCTGCAAGGAAGAAGCCCAGTATGTTAAGAAATATCATAGTGATACTTCTTACAATCAATGATGGAGAAAAATACCAAAATCTGTTGGGGGGGGCGACTAGTCACTTACAGAGGAACAGAGGTAAGAAAGCACAAGGACGTATTTCTTGGAATAATGCAAGAAGACAGTGGAACAGCTAAAGTATGCAAACACTGAAATTGAATAGCAAATTTTTTTTTTGCCAGAAACAATTTTTTCCCTGACAATTAAAAACCACAGTCATTCACCGCCTGGACTCGCACGGGGAGATGCTGAGGAAAGCTTTGGCGGTGGCGGGGCTATGGCGAGGGTTGGCATTTCCATCCATACTCAGGAGTGACGAGTCCCCGGATGTTAAGTATGTGAGTGAATGGAACTACCTTTGCTTTGGCCCGACTAAAACAATGCCAGGGCCCTGCTGAAACAACTCCCTGGTGACGCACGGGCCGCGCGCCGCACTGTGGGGCTTCTGCAGTGACTACAGTGCCAGCTCGATCCCCGGCTGGGGGGGGACCCACGTGGCGCAGCAGACTCTCCTGCCTCCCGTCTTCTCCCCTCGGCAGTGGGCTTCAGTCCATCTGCCTGTTCTGCTCCCCGCTCTGCCTCTGGTGGATCCTCTCACCCCCCCACCCCACACACACCTCTGGCCTGCACCCCAGCTCTCGAACGCATAAATAAATCAATCTAAAAACAGCAGCAGCAACAACAAAAATCACTTTAAATGGTGATTGATAAACACATTGATGGTTTCTGTGGAGTCTACAGCATGCAGGTGCAGAAGGCGTGAAAGAAGTGCCCGAAGACTGATGTGGGAACAACTGTATGTTGTGATAAGGCCAGTGTGAGGTTACTTGGAGTTAGGCTGTGACAAGTTAAAGCTGTATCCTGGTAACCTCAAAGCAATTATCAATAAAATAAAACAGATTTATGGTTCGGAATCTAATATTGGAAGGTAGACTAAAACAACAAAAGATATTCAACCCAAAGAAGAAAAGAACGAAAGGGCAGGGCGGTTAGTAGAAAACAAATATTAAGATTTAAACTATCAGTGATGATCTACATACCAATTTAAAAGACAAAGGTTTTTAAGTTGAATAAAAAGGGAAAGACCCAGTTATATAATGCCTAGAAGAAAACCACTTTAAATATAGACAAGGAGGTTAAATGTAAAAGGTAGAAAAATATGCCAAATTAATAGTTACAAAAAGGACTAGATTGGTTACATAAATATCAGACAAAGTAGATTTCAGGACCTCCCTGGTGGCGCAGGGGTTAAGTCTCAGCACTATGAAGTATCCGCAGCTGCTGCAGAGTTAAGTGTGAAGCCCAGCCAGGGAGCTGACCACAGGGCGCAGCAGACCTCTCCTGTCTCCCACTGCTCCCCTCAGCAGCGGGTTTCAGTGGATCTGCCTGTTCTGCTCCCCACTCTGTCTCTGGTTAGTCCTCTCACCCCCCACACTCTGGCCTGTACCCCAGCTCTTGTAGGCATAAATAGATAAAATAAATCCATTAAAAAAAGTAGATTTCAGAGCAAAGAATATTAGAGATAAAGAGAGTCATCTCGTCATGATAAAGGGGCTGTTTTATCAAGGGACAGGACGGTAGGTACATAAACATTAGGGGCATAAATATTTATACTTCTAATCAGAAAGCTTTAAAATACCCAAAGCAAAACTGATAGAGATGATTGGTAAAATCATCAAATCCACAATTATAGTTGGAGGTTTCAACATCCTTTTTTCAATAATCAATAGATCAAATAGACAGAAAATCAGTAAAGACGTGGAAGACTTGAGCTACATGTCGCCCAACTTGACCCCCGTGGGCGTTCACAGAACACGCTGTAAGCCGCAGTAAGACAAGGTTCTTTTCCAGCGTGTGCGGGTGTCTGCTGAACTAGCACCACCTTAGAGGCCACAAAGCGAGCTTCAGCGAATTTGAAAGGCTGGAAATCATGCAAAGTATATTCCTCTGTTTGTTTGTTTTTTTAAAAGATTTATTTATGCATACAAGAGCTGGGGTGCAGGCCTGAGGTAGTGGGAAGGTGAGAGGATTCTCAGAGACAGAGTGGGGAGCAGAACAGGCGGATCCACTGAAACCCACTGCTGAGGGGAGCAGCAGGGAGACAGGAGAGGTCTGCTGCGCCCTGTGGGTCACTCCCTGGCCAGGGATCGAACTCCTGAGGATGCTTTGTAGTGCTGAGACCTCTTGTGCCACCAGGGAGGGCCGCAAAGTATATTCTTTAGTGATAATGGGATTAAATTGAAAATATCAGTAACAGAATGATAATCTGGAAAATTCCCGGTATTTGGAAACTTGACAGCACACTTCTAAATAACCCATGCGCTCAGGAAGAAGCAGATCGGGATATTAGAAAATAATTTGAACTAGATGCACAACATAAAAATTCGAGAAACAGCTAAGCAGTTTTCAGAGGGTAACTGGTTGTAGTAAATGCTGCCCATATTAGTGCAGAAGAAGATTTCAAGTCAGTGGTCTGGGCTTCCATTTTAAGACCCATGTGAAAGAAGAGATGTTCAACCCAGAGTAAACTAAAGAGCAGAGATAAGGGTAGGCAGGATAGTCAAATAGGAAAAGGTGGCTCTTTGAGAGCGATGAAGGTGGTAAACCTGTAGCCAGCATCATCAGGAATAAGAGAGGAAAGATACAAATTATCAATATGAGGTAGGAGAGAAGTGATTCAAGTAGCAAATTCTGCAGATAGTAAAAGGATACTAACATTATGACCCACTTTGTCAAGTAAATCTGACAACTTAGATGACAGGGACAAAGCCTTTGAAAGCCCCAAGAATACAGACGCACACATGCAGGAATACAAGTCCCCCAGCCCTGGGTCTACTACAGAATAGAATTCATGGTTGAAAGCCTTTCCACACAGAGAACTGTAGGTCCAAACGACTACCCGTGGATTCTACCAGCCATTTAAGGAAGAATTAATACCAAGTTCTTATGGACTAGATTGTGTCTCTCTTAAAACTCATGCTTTTAACTCCTCATTTGAAACGTGTCTTTGTTTGGAGAGAAACTTCTTACTGACATAGTCAAGTTAAAATGAGGGTGGCTGTGCGGATGCGCCCTAGTCCAGTGTGTCTCTCGAAAGGACGGTTTGCACATAGGTGGATGAGGGACCAGGAGCACAGCTGTCTATATGCTAAGCAGAGACCTGGCACAGCTGCTTCCCACGCATGCGTGGCCCTCAGAAGGCCCCTGCTCTGCCAACGCCTTGACATTGAACTTCTGGCTTCCAGAATTCAAGACAGTACATTTCTGTTGTTTAAACTCTCAAGGTTTGGTTCTTTGTTATGGAAGCTGTCTATTACTCTGTACAAACGTTCAGGAAATCAGAGGAGGAATCACTTCTCATTCTGTGAAGCCGTCATTACTGCAGTCTCAAACGATGTAAAATAAAATAAGGGAGTGACAGATCAATATCTTATACAAACATAGATGTAAACATTTTAGCAAATCAACCCAACCTTTGCTAGTCTATTAACTAACACATATCGGCACCATGTAGTGTCTGCGCCAGGACTGCATGGTTAGTTTAATATTTGTAATTCAGTGTATTAGTGAACTATAAAAAAAAAAAAACATCTGATCATCTCAACAGATGCAGAAAGAGCTTTGACAATAGCCAGTGTTCATTTCCAATAAAAACTTCAGTAACTAGAAAATAATTTTTTCTAAAGATTTTTTTTATTTATTGATGCATACAAGAACTGGGGTGCAGGCTGGAGTTGCAGAGGTGAGAGGACTCACCAGAGACAGAGCGGGGAGCAGAACAGGCAGATGGACTGAAATCCACTTCTGTGGGGAGCAGCGGGTGAGGCAGGAGAGATCTATTGCGCCATGTGGGTCACCTCCCTGGCCGGGGATCGAACTGGCACTTCAAGTGTCCGGGGAAGCTCCGCATTGTGCAATTCAACCCCTTGTGCCACCAGGGAGGCCCCAAGAAAAGAATTTTTTAAAAGGGACAAGGGGGCATTTATGAAAACGTGAGCTTGGCGCTGCGCTCAGCCTGTGGCATCGATCTCTGTCCCGTGAGATCGGAGCAAGGCGAGGATGTCTCTCTCCACGTCTGTTCATAGTCCTGGAGAGTTTAACCTGCACCATAAGGCAAGAAAAAGAAATTAAAAGGTATCAGAATTGCAAAGGAGGAAGTGAAACTGCCTTTATTTGCAGACAACGTGACACCTACGTGGGTTCTACTGAACCTACTGAAAGACTTTTAGAACAAGTCAGTCTAGCAAATCACAGACTTTGAAGCCAGTGAACGCAATTGTAATTTGGTATCTACACATGAAGAACCTGAAATAAAAAAATGTTAAATACCATTGGCATCAAAGTGTGAAATAATTATGGCTAAACTTGACAGAAGATGTACAAGATTCTTTCCATGAAAAGCTACAGACCGTCTTTTCGGAGAAGTCAGAAGAGGTCTAAATCAGAGGAGAGCCGAGGCCTCCCGCTCCCCGGAGCTGGGAGAGCCATGGCCTCAGGACGACCCCACGGCCTGCAGCTTCCCCCAGGTCGGCTAGCGCAGTGGAAGGGCTCCTGGGAGCTTGGCTGCCAGCCTATCCGAGTTGGAAGTGAGTCCAGAGTGACTTCCTGAGGCAGCGGGGGCTGTTACGAGGGAGGGTTGTGTTTGTTTCTTGCAAAGCACATACTCCCAATGTCATCAGGGAAGCAGCAGTCTCAGTTGATTTCCTGTGGGGTTTTGCTCTTTTGCATGACTATATAACTCAAATTTTGTAAGAGATTGTTTTATAATCAAGAACAAAAGGTGGTCAGAAAGAACTGCCCTGGGGCTAAAGCAGCAGGCCTCCCTGCATCTTAGGAGACCCAGCGCCTCTGAGCCAGTGAGCGCTCCAGCAGCGACTGCCCACGTCTCACTTGTCACGTTCTCTCCAAATCCGGCTTTTGAGGCGCACACACGTCTCCAGTTAACACGCCAGGCCGCCCTGGAACATTTGATGGAAGACTTAACTCCTTACCTCGGAGAAGGCAGATGGGGGTCTCTAATTACTTAATTGAAAAAAGGCACACACTTCAGGCTGCCGGGTGTTTGGGAATTAATCTTTAAAACCTGACAGTGAACATTCAATTCAATTAGGGAGAGCGATTAGCAAAGCCGCTTCTCTCCGGCCGGGGCTGTGAGCCGCGGCCCATTGGTCTGCATCGATTCTGAGGCTGTCTCCCATCTGTCAAGCCAGAGCCAGCGCGTCTTTTCCTTCGGGGGGCGCTGTTGGGCAGCGTGCGGGGTGATGGGTTTCCCCACGTTTCCGTAGCTGATTCTTGAGGCCGGGGCAGGCTCCTGGGCTGCTCTTTGCTGTCGGAGGTCAAGTCTCTTCTTGCTTTGACTACATACAGCCTGAGCCATCCCTGTCCGTCCTCCTGCCTTCCCCACCCCTCCCCCACCCCTCTTTGGCCCTTCCTGCCCCTCTCGTCTTCTTCCTATCCAGTCCCTTTGCTTTCTTTTCCTCTCCTCCCCACTTCCTCTCACCTCTCCTTCCATATTCCCCTTGTCTTTTCCCTCTTCACCAACATTTTTATTCAAAACTGTGGAATGTTGGTCCCTCCCTGGTGGCGCAGTGGGTTCAGCCACTGCAGCACAAGTTCGATCCCTGCCTCCGGCCATGGGGGTGACCCACAGGGCGCAGCAGACCTCTCCTGCCTCACCCGCTGCTCCCTCAGCAGTGGGTTTCAGTGGATCTGCCTGTTCTGCTCCCCACTCTGTCTCTGGTGAATCCTCTCCCTTCCCGTGACTCTGGCCTGTACCTCAGCTCTTGTGTGCATAAATAAAGAAATCTTTTTTAAAAAATTGGAATGTTTTAAACACATGCTCAAGTGTGGGAAGTGGACACTAATCGCCATGTGCCCACATTTGGCTGGCTACTCTCAGTGCTCTGGCCCAGTTCCCATCTGATCTACCCAGTGGACGGGACACAGTGGTCACTCTGTCCTCTGGGCGCCCAAGACATCCCTCTCTCGCTTCTTTACAACCTCACTTACCTCTTCAGACTCCTTTCCTAGTTTGTTCTCGGCCTCGCCTGCCCGCTCTGTGAACGTGCTGTCTGCAGGGGCCTGGGGGGGCCGCGCAGCTTGCACGTGGGGGCCCCATGGCCACAGCCCAGCCTTGCCCTGGATGGTGCCCTGCGTCCGCGGCTGCCCTGGCCCTTCCTGCCCTCGGCGGTGGCATCAGTCTTCCCTCTCGGTGCTTGACTCCAGCCCCGGGTCACCCTGGACCACCCTCGCCCAAGGAAAACGGGCTGGGCTCCCGCCCAGGGTCTCGGGCTGGTGGGCCCGCTTCTCTCTCCCTGCCCCCCGCCCCTCCCCCTCCGCACAAGGCCCTGACCCTGCCTGGGTGGTTCTGGCCCTGGCTTCCCAGCCTTCCCTCTGCTCGCAGCAATTCCCTCAAGGCCTCTGCTTGGAGACCTGCCCCGGGTTCCAGGCTCTGCTGCTCGGCCGGCCCTTCGATGCCACCTGGAAGCCGCCTCGTCAGTGTGGCGCTCTCGAGGGCAGGGTCTATCTGCTTGTTTCCTGCTGAGCACGTGCCTGGCTGGGAGCAGGTTTGTTGTTCGAGTAATTTTGTTGACTGAATAAGCGAATGAGTTAAATCGAAACATTTGACCACATCAGATTTTTCATTTGCAGCCACTTCAGGGGCATCTAGCCTGCTCGCTGGCTGTGCGGTCCCCCACAGCCCTTCATCTTTCAGAGCTGAGCCACTGCCCCCACCCCACCCAGCCCTGGCTGCTCCCCTCCACTTGGGTTCTCGGTGGTTCTGACGACTGCAGGGACCTGAAAGAGGAGCCACGTGGCATTTGACCTTCCGGGTCTGGCTTACTGCACGGGCATCCTGTGGAGTGCTGCGAGGCTCAGTCCACAGCGGGGGTGGGGGCCAAGAGCAGAAAAAGCGGAAGGGAGGCTTGTAAGGTGGGACCCGGCGCACAGTACAGGAGCTGGAGCTGGTGCACAGGGGTTAACAGCCACTAACCCACCTGCAGGAACCGAGCACTCAGGCGCCCATGCCCGGACCACGGAGCACAGGACCCAGGCAGGCGTCAGCTGCTGTAGGGGTAACTGTCGGGGTCGCCTCCTTTCTGAGGGTGGGGAGGGTGCACGTGGGGCCGGCCCCATCTGTTTACTGCTCGCCGTTGACGTGCAGTTGGGGTGCACGTCTCAGCCGCTGTGAGTAGGGCTGCGGTGACCATTGGCGACGCTGGTGTCTCTTTGTGGGGTGCATCCCACAAGGGGGGTGGCTGAGCCATGGCGAGCCCGTGTTGCAGTTCCCGGGCCCTCCGCCATGGCTCCGCGTCACGCCCGGGGCCTGTTCTTCCCCCTGGCGGAGCTGCCTGACGGCGCTGGGCCTGGGGCGCCCTGCGGCTGCCGCGCGATGTCTCTGCGCTCAGCGTCTTTCCTCTGCGCTGCTAACCCCGTGGCTCTGGTTCACTGCTGACTGCCTTCTCGTGAGTCACGCTTGCACACAGTTCTGAAAGCAGCCCTGCCCTGAGCTCTGGCCGGGGCCGAGGCCCCACTCCCGCCTCCAGTCCTCCGGCTGCTCCCTCTGCTGCTTCAGCCCATGTTCCAACTGTAAACACGGCCACTTCTCGGTTTTCAGTTTGCGACCTCAGCTGTTGACCCCTAATAAGGGAGGGCGAGTTGAGCTTTCTCAGCAGACTTCCAGGGCGCCTCTAGACCTCCTGTTTTCTTAAGTGGAGACATTTACATATTCCCAGGCAGCTCTTGGGGCCGCAGAGCCCTCAGCTGCGCTCCAGGGTCTGGTGCCTGGGTGTGCGAGTGTTTCTTAGGGAGTGAAGCCTGGGCTCCCTCATGCAGAGAGGCAGGGGGCGGCAGGGCTTTGGGGTACCAAGAGCTCCGGGCTCCGTGCCAGGCATGGGCCGAGGTCAGTCTTCTGGCCGCCTTGCCACCGCCTGGACGTGCTCTTCCTGTGCCCCATGCGAGGAGGGAGTGGCGGTCCGGCTGAGGCCACAGCACACAGCGGGCCACTGCCAGGGGAGGCGGTGAGGGGGGTGGGGGGGCACCAGTACCCTGCTGCCCCTCCCCTTCGGTTCTCTGAGCTGCCCCGGAGAGGGGTGGGGGCACCCTCTTTGCTCTGCAGCAGCGCCGAGGGCGGGAGCCCGACCCCGTGGGCCACCTGTGCGGGCATCGTACCCCGGCCGGCCCTGCACCTCACCTGGCCGCTTGGCTAGGGATGTCCCAGCCTATTTCGGACAGTGCTCGGGGGTCCCAGGCCTCTGCCCCGCCTCGCGCCCCGGGAAAGCTGGGCCAGCTGAGGGGAGCAGCTTCTCTCCCAGAAGGGGGACAGCCGGCCCCTGAACAGATCTTTGTCCTCTTTCGGGTTGTGAGCGGAGGGGCAGATTCTCGCCTGGGGCCGCAAAGACCCTGCCGGGGGCGTGTCCACTCCAGCGCCCAGAAAGGCCTTCTCAGGACATGGTGCGGCCGGAGAGGGTGTGGTGGAGCCCTGGTGTGGCGGGGGCCGGCTGGTGGGGAGAGGGGGCTTTCTCCCCCGCCTCGTGACCCCGCCACTGGCCCCGTTGCCCCCGCCCCTCCCGCTTGGCCTCAGAGTGGCCGGCTGTTTGTGCTCCACTTTCGAGCCTGTCTTCTGTGTGGTGCCGGCCGCCTGCGCTTGCCCTCTCACTCGCTCTCCTCCTCGCGCCCCGCACACTTCATCTGCGCGCAGCCCTCGTGGCCGAGCGGAGCAGCCGCGGTGCTGGCCAGCGGCCCGTGCTGAGCCCTCGGGCTGCCCCAGGGCCGGCCGTGGTGGGTGCTGCTGCTGCAGCCTGCGGAGTGCCTCTCCTTTTGCTGATGCTTCACTTCTTTGTAGCAGGTGAACCCAGCTACGTTCCATGCCAGCCGACCGCTCGCGTGCCCGGTGCAAACCGGCCCTCCCCAGGGCCCCTCTGCGCTTGCTGTTGGGCCTCTCGCCGGTGCCGTGCTTGTGGGCGTGAGGTGGTGGCTCAGTGTGACCTAACCTGCGCCTCCCTCGCTGGACGCGGTGGGGGCACTTTCCTGTGCCTTTTGGAGAGCCTCTTGTGGCTCTTCTGTCCCTATCTGAAGTGCTGCTTTCTTGTGGGCTCCCTGAACCCCAGGAAGAGTGTGGGGAAGGGGCCTCGTAACTCGCCCCCTTACGTTTGTCCGAGGACTCACTGGACACGCACGCGTCCTCGGAGGCAGAGCGCGGCCCTCGTCCCACCGCGAGCCCTCCGAGCTGAGGCGAGGCCTGCGTGACACCTCCTGTGCTTGCCCCGCAGGTGTGGAACGCCGTGGACTCAGGGAGCTGCCTGCAGACCTACCACCTGCACAGCGAGGCAGTGCGGGCGGCCCGCTGGTCTCCCTGCGGCCGGCGCATCCTCAGCGGCGGCTTCGACTTCACCCTGCACCTGACGGACCTCGAGACAGGTGTGTTCCTCTGCGTTGTGACGCCAGGGCTCCCTTTTCAGAGCTGGCGTGGGGGCACTTTCTTGCTGGGGAGGCGTTCCTGGGGTCACAGCCCCCAGCGGGGAGGGACGCAGGCCGGGCTAGGCCACTTGCCTGGAGTTTTGAGGTGCCAGCTGCCCAGAGGACAAAGCCCCAAGGTGGCCAGCCCCACACTGTGGGACTGGCCATGGCTGTAGCTTTTTAACCACCCTCTGACGCGTGCTTTGAGTGCATGGACTTAGCGCTGGCGGCATCCTTTGCTCGGGGCAGCTTAGGGTGCCCGTCAGTCCCTCTGGCTGAAGGGCCGTGGGAATGATCCCGCTCCCGAGGAAAGTCCTCGCGCGAGCTCTGCCCTAGCGCCCTTGCTGAAGAGGCAGCTGGGTGAGATGGATTCCTGCGGTTTGTCCCGGGCGGCTCCTGCCGCAGGGGAGGTGAGAGGGGCTCCGTGAGGGCGGTCCCCCATGCCGGCTGTCCGTGCACCCGGGGTTCGGGCCAGCTCGGGTCCAGCCACGCAGCACCTCCCTGAGACTGGGAGGAAGCGCGGGGAGGGAACGCATGGTGTTCAGGGTGCTCTCCCAACCGCGGGGTGTGCTTCGCGCCTTGAGTGTCCCCTCTGGGCGGCCGAGGGGTGGCCTGCGGCGCCTCTGCCGAGCACCAGGAGCTCTGAGTGGGGCTGGTCGAAGACTGGGGTGTGTCGGCCACTGTGGTGCGAGGCCCTGCCGGCTCCACCCCGGCCTCGGGCTGGGCCTCCGAGGCCAGCCGCGCTGTCCCACTTGACGAGGGGTCTGAGGCTTGGGAGCGTGACTCCTGGCAGGTGCGTGCTGGCCTCACGTCTGTGCATCCCCACGGTGCCAGCCCTGACGCGTGGGGTCTGCTGCTCAGCACCATGCCCTGCGAGCCTGGAGCGCATGCTGGAGTGGGCTGGGGCCGGGCGCAGGGATGCCGGCGCTGACCCAGAGGCGCTGGTCCCCATGTGCCTGTGCTGAGCCTGCTCCCCCGCCTGACGGATGGCCTCCTTTAGTCCCACGTGCCTTCCCGGCGGTCACCGATCTTCTCGCACAGGCCAGGGGTGCACAGGCCTGCCGTCCTGCGCTGCTGCCTGCCTGTCCGTGACGTGTGCGGGATCGGAGACACATGGACATATCAGGGCTGTGCCCTGGAGAAGCTCGTGTCTGTGGGGGAGGCGGAAGGGCAGGGAGAATTCCAGACTGAGTGATGGGACAAGACCCAGGAACTCTAGGAACACCTCGCCTGGGAAGTCAAGGCAGACGCCCTGGAGGAAGCACCAGACTGAGGCAGGATGTAGGTGGGCAGAATCTGGGTGCAGGAGTGTTGCTGAGGAGGACAGGGTGGTCATAGGAGCGTGAACCCCACAGTGATTGTAGAAACGGGGGTCCGGGGAGCTGGGGGAGGTGAGACGGGTGCAAGAACGGGAGCTAGAGCTTTATGTGGTTCCTGGTCTGTGGACCTTGCATTTTCCAGTTACTGCCCCACTTGGGGTCCCTGGGTTCCCAGGGGTCCCCTGCCACTCACCCTTGGAGTGAAGAAATGACACTGCTGGATTAATCAACTTTTTGCGGGTTCACTCGTTCACAGTGAGGGGTTCTCGGAGCCCTTTGTCATCCGTCTTCTCAAGCAGCAGATGCTGAACAGACACGTGCGTGGGGGGGCTTCTGGGATTGCTAAATCAAGAATTTAGGGACCGCCTGGGCGGGGGCGGCAGGGCTGTTGCTGGCCCTGGAGCAGGGGGTCATGGCTGACTCGGGCCTTGCGCGGCTCTCCTGGGGGCTGCCCCGACCAGAGGCTGGGTGGACGCAGCGGGGGAGGTGATACGCCCTGCGGGTTGGTGGCCCCCGTCCACACCCCCACTCGTGCTGCGCGGCCTCTGCCTGCCGGGCTTTGCACCCAGTTGGGGTGCCTTCCCACACCTGCTGGGGCCCACTGGGAAGACCCGAGTGCATCAGTGGGTGCCTGCTGTGAGCAGGCCCGAGCCGGGGCTGCAGGAGTGTTCAAAGGGCGCGGCCCTCAGCCTCGGGGAAGTCCTCCAGCCCTTGGACAGGGCCTTCCCCGCCGAGGGGCTTGTTGGCTTCTGTGTCCATCTCCTTGAGCGAGGGGACCTGTCCTGGTGGACCTGCTTCTCGGCCACCAGGCCAGGGTGGGCTCCAGGCCCCTCTGTGTGTGGATGAGACAGCCGAGGCTGGGCCCGCCCGGGCAGTGAAGCCCTCAGTCTCCTGCCTCATCCCTGCACCCTAGCCTGGCCGGGGGTCTCCCCAGCAGAGGCCGGGTGTGCAGCCCCTGGGTCTCCCTCTCAGCCAGGTCTGACTTCCCTTGTCCTTCCCCATCACCGAGTCTGAGCTCCCTTTCCACTTGATCTGCCTTTTTCCGCCCTTGGTGATTTGGCTTTTTCATTTCAATCTAATTAGAACTCCCTGCCAGGAGAAGGCAATGCAGGGCGTTCTCGCCGCAGTGCTTTGGGAATTAGTCACTCGGTGCCCATTGTCGCTAATGGGAATTTGGCGCCACGGCCATTTATCCTGGTGTCCTCAATCAATACAGTTAAAAATCTGTGGATTCGAAAGTGTCAATACCCAGCCTGAAATATGGAGGGCCAGCGACATTTTATCTTGTTAATTTATAGTTCTGACGGGTCGTTGGCTTACGGAGCAGCCATGAATCAACACTTAAATAAAACCTGCTCACAGATTAATTATTTTTGGTGCTCCCGTTTCAGCCTGTAATCTTCCTAACAGAATGTCTCTGGCGCGTGAGGCCGCAGTGGCCTTGGGGCGCCGGCTGGCCCCACCAGACCTGTCCCTCCCGGCCTTCTGAGTCAGCTGCCCTGCCCTCCCCGTCAGCCCCACATCAGCAGTCTCCCCAAATCCCCCGTCAGCCTGGGTTATGCTAAGTGTTGTTGCCCTCCCGAAGATTCTGGCCCCCCGCCGTCACCCCCAGCCCACCCCTGGGGAGGGGTGCAGGGCCTTGTGCTTTGCATTTGTGTGTGGCTGCAAGGAGGTGGCCTCCCCCTGAGCCCCGGAGCTGGTCTGGCAGGGCACCCCATCCTTCCTGTGCCTGGTCAGCTCTCCTGGTGCGCACCACCCATCCAGGACGCCCCCTCAAGCTGCCCGGCCCCACAGCAGGTGCCCGGCTGCAGCGTGGTGGCAGGAACTTGGGCGCCCACCTTGCCGTTCCTGCCCCCTTGGGCTGGGTGGCCTCGAACTGCTCTGCCTCCTTTGCACACAGGCGGGGCGTGGGGGGCCCCTACTGGTGGGGCTGCTGAGATGGACAGCTGAGTGCCCAGCGCAGGGTGGGGTGGACACTCGGTGCCCCCTCTCTTCTCCTGCCGCAGCTCTGAGACCCTTCCAGCAGGTGGGGGTGACGGCCTGGTTCCTGCCCGGTGTCTGGAGAGCCTGGAAGGGGCCGGGCACTTCCCCAGTGGGGCAGCTCTGGGCACTGAGTCCATATACCCCCAGTGGCCCCTCAAGCTGGATTCCTGGCACAGCTCTCGGTCTCTGGTGGGGTGGGGCCCAGGATGACCGGAAGGAAGGCTGGTCCTTTGTAGCTCCTCCAGGACCAGGTGGCCGGGGGCACGGCCGGCTTCCTGGGGGCGGCACAGAGTGCACCCCTGTTTGCAGTGGGTGTGCTTGCCGGACCCAGCTCCAGCGCTCCAGGCACCAGTGCCGGGCAGGCTGCCCATGCCCTCCCCGCTCAGACGCCCCCCGCGCCCGCCGGCATCTGCTCTAGAGGGCTCTGTCTTGGGGTGGGAGGGGGTGGTGCTTAGAAATGAGTGACCAGTTGGGACTGGGTCCTTCAGTGACCATCTCCTTGGTTTTCCCGGAAGCACCGTGATGTGTCTCGGGCTTTTGCATCTTGATGGGGACCCCTCAGAGCTGCTCCTGGAGCAGGGGCTGCAGGCCCTGGGATAGCCCTGCTTTCAGCCCGTGCTTGGCCTGACCCCCGCTGACATGGAGAAGGGACGCAGACCCTTTGCGTCTCACCTACTTGTCTCCGCCCTGCCCCGGCGGGGCACTTGTGTGAGGCCACACAGCCGGCGGCGACGACTCCAGCCCTGGCTCGCGTGCCGGCTGAGGCTCTGGCGGTGGGGCCTGGCACGGCCATTCCCTGCTGCGAAGCAAGGGCCTGCTGAGGCGACCTGGGGACCACTTGGCTGTCACGTGGGCAGCTCCCCACCGGGGAAAGCTGTGCCAGCCCCTCTCGATGGCCCCCTCCACTGAGCGGCAGTTGGAGGACGCTTGGTGCCGTGACAGGCACCGCTCTGCCTCTGTGCTTCGCGCTGGGAATCCTTGTGAGGAGCGGGGAGAAGCGTCGGGACCGAGCCCTGGAGAGACGCCCCAGGGCTCGTGGGCTCTGGCAAAGGGCCCTTGGTGGCTACGACCCCGGCCCCCCGCCTGCCTCGCAGGGGGCCCTGCAAGGCCCCCCTTGGGCTCCCGCTCTTGGTGTCCCAGCTCTCTCCGGCTCAGGTCGGTCCACGGGTGCAGTGGGGCCAGGAGTCAGTCCACGGTGGGTGCTGGTGGCATCATGGGCCTCCTGCCCGTGGCTTGTGCCTGGCTCTGCTGGGTGCTCGTTTTGTGCCTTCATCCCCCTCGTCTGTGGTGGTGGCCCCTAGACTGGATGTGGGGGCACCGAGGCGCTGCAACCAGCGAGCTGGCCGCGGGCTGCTGGCTGCTTCCCCTTCCGCAGGCCCTTGCCCAGGAGCAGCTGCCCGCACGCCACCTCCCTCTGGCGCGGGGCGACCCCACGCTCTGGGGCTGGGCGACCCCACGCTCTGCTGCAGTGCGACTCCACCCACGACTGGCGCGTGTGACCCCGCATTGTGGTGCGGGGTGACCCCTACTCCTTGCCTTTCCTGCCCGTCCCCGAGACCTTTCTCCTTGGTGGGTGCCTTCCCTAGCCCACTCCCGGCCCCTGCTGAGTCTGCCCTCTGAGGCTGGCCCTTCCCGCATCCCCTGCCTCTCTCCTGCCTCTTGCTCGTCCCTCTTCCCACACCCTGTGGGGTGAGGCCCCGGCCCCGCTTATGGGTATTAAGCCAGGTTTTCGGACTGCACCAGAGCACCCTTCTCTCGCACTCCGGAGAGCCCCACAGCCTGCACCTCCGGACCTCGGCCGCGTCATCCCAGCCCTGGGGCGGCACGAAAGGTGCTCCGAGCCAGCTGGCGGGCTCCGGGGCGCTGCGGGCCGGCGGCCGGCGCCCATGTGGCTTCACCTGCCCTGCTCTGGGTGAGGCGCGGCCGCGGGTGCCTGGTGTCCCCGCGGGGCACCCTGAGCCCAGCACGCCACGTGGCCCCTTGGGCACACATATTTCAAGTTGACAACGCTTTTAAAAACATTTTTTGCAAAGTTTAGTCTCGTCCACGTAATTAAAAGCCGTGGCCGACTTGTCCAGGGTGACCGGCGCCTGAGCTGCGGCTGGGCCCATCCCTCGCCTGGGCTGGGCTGGAGCGCACGCGTGTGGTCTGCCTCCCGCGACAGCCGCCGCACGTAGGGGGCCCTCAGTCTGCCCAGACGGCCCGGCCCTGACTCACAGGGCTTGACGTGGGTCGTCGGCGCCTGTTCCTGTTCACTTGGCGTCGGGACGGCTGGATTTACAGCTGGCTGAAGCCTCCCGGGGCTGAGCCGAGTGGCATTGATTTTAGCGGATGAGTCATGCGGCCCTCCCGGGACACAAGCTCCGTCCCCCGGGCTGCCGGCGAAAGCGTCTCCGACGCGTCCGTGAGTCTGGGCGCGAGCAGAGCGCAGGCGAAGGACGGTCACGGACTGCTCATGGGCAGGCGGGCGGCCGTGGAGGGGGCTCGGCCAGAGGGCCCCGCCTCCAGCGTGTCCTCAGGGCGCCCAGCTCCCGCGTCCCCATTTGTCCCACCCGCCACGCGGGCTGGCTGGGGGCATGTGCAGCCTGGGCGCGGGCGCCACCTGGCAGGGTCGCGTGCCCCAGGAACTGGGCGGGCAGGTGTGCTGAGCTCTCCCGGCGGGCGGCGGTGGAAGGGCAGTGTCGCCCCAGCCATGTGGATGGTCACCGGGTGTGGACAGGGTGTCTCCCCTGGGACAGGAAGTGGGGTGGCGGGGGTTACCAGGTGCCCGTCTTTGCAACCAGGGCGATGGAAGCAGCTCGTCGTAAGTGTCAAGAGAACAAATTGAGCCTCTGCTTTCTGTTTTAAGCATGTGTTTGCCTTAATGGCGATGTATGGCTTATTTCTATCACTACTGGCTCCAGGGGAAAAGAAATTGTTCTCGCCCTAACTCCACGAGGGTCTGAGCATCCCTGTGCTGGCTGAGTGCGTCACGGCGGGGTAGACGATGCCAGGGTTAGTGGGTTGGATGTTCTAAAACTCAATTTTGTATAAGCAGTGTACAGCGGATAAACAGGCTTTTTCCATACAAACGTGTAAACAAGCAAGGTCGTCTCAAGGCGAAGGTTAGGTGGCAGGGGTCATGGTGGTTATTAATGCAGCAGTGCTGGGGACGGGGGAGCGAGCGTCTCCAGCATGAAGAAGCAGAGCAGGACTAACCTGGCAAGGAGGCCTCCCCACGTGGGGCCGATGCCCCTGTGCACCGTAGCATCTGGGAACTATTTCCAGCCCTCACCCATGGCTGTAACAAAATGTGGAGGCCGATGCGGCCACTGTAGTTTCATGGCTTCAGGGCACTCAGAGCTCAAAATCACGAATCACTAAAGGTTCCTGCTCTTGAAAACGTGTCTCCTCTGGCCTTAGCTTTTCAATTAAGCAAAGAGGACTTCTTGGCTTAAGAATTCGGGCTTACCAATTCGGGCTTAGCTTTTCCGGGTATGACAGCTCCTGTTGCTCCCTGCCCAAGGCGCTGCCACCGGGGTGCCCGTGGTGGGGTGACACTGGGTCTGGTGACCCCAAACTCCGCTTCCGCACCCCCTCCCACCTCCACCTGGCACCAGGTGAGGCGGAGCCTGATTCCCAGGCCGTGCTCGTCCTTGTCCCGTGTCTCATCTAGGTGCCTGGGATCTTATTAAGAAATTGAAAACCTTTTCGTTCTGAGTCCTCTAAATAAAAACATATAGTAAAAGCCTAGTTCCTGTTAGTTGAAGTAGGAAGATTAAACTACAGCTTGTTTTGTTAACTGGAACATTGTAGTACTTAAAAGACATAGATGCACTCTCTCTTTGGAGGTTGAGGAAGAATAGTTTGGAAATAGATTTCATTGTAGCAGAAAAGGTTCAATCACTATCTTTTAGCATCTCGGCTTTCACTCATTCTCCCCGCCTCTCCCCCCTTCCTGGCAACACTGAATCACTGCCCTGTTTGAACAAAACATGGACAATTCACTGCCATTTCTGAAATAAGCCTGTGCTTCTATGCCACAGCCCAAGAAGTGAGGAAAAATGTTCTCCAGGGAGGCAGGGTTGTTTTCCTTTCGGGCTTAAGACTGGCGCTGGACTCCAGCCGGGCGTGGAGTGACCAGTAGGTCTGGTTGTCGTCAGAGACTGCTGGCCACGGGGCCTTGCTGGTGGGTCGGCAGCCCCTCGCTCCTTTTCCATGGAGAACACGGTGGTGGTCCTTCACGGCCTCCAGGCCACCCGCAGCCACTTGGCGGCCACGTCTGCCTCTGCAGTGCCGGCCTGGGGCCCGCGAATGCTGCTCCCTGCCTGGGGCTGCCCGGCGTGTGGAGGCGATGCAGGCAGCCCCTGCTCCAGCCTCCGAGGAGGGGCGGTCATCAGCCGGCCGCAGCATCAGAGCGTGGGGGAGGAGGAGGCGCTGGGATTCGTCGAGTCTCAAGTTCCAGTCCCACGAGGGATGGCTACTAGAGAGCGCTGACCACCTGCTGGCCTGGTGGACAGAGCGCCTAGGCCACCAGAGTCTGCCCTCCTCCAGGGAGAAGTCGTAACCCACCACCGCAGGTGACCTAGAGCGTCACAGTACCACCCTGGAATCACTCGTGTCCTGTTGGCCAACCTCTTTCTGGTCTCGTCCATCCCAGCCGTGCCCGGCACGCTCGGAACTCGAGAATAGGTGTCGAGACCTGTTGGCTCCGAGCGCTGCTTGGGAGCCGGCTCTGGACGGTTCTTCAGCATCCTGCCGGACGAGCGCCCTGCCTGGCCCGTCCTCAGTGGGCAGCTCAGCCGTGGTGACGGCTCCTTCGCCTTGAGGGTGACGGGGCCCGACGGGCAGCCCTAACCGCGTGGCGCTCACTCGCACCTAGCACGTGGTTCTGGCTGCAGAGCCGTCCGGGGCTTGTTGAGCCTGAGGAGGCGGAAGGTCTCGTTGACCGAAAGTTGGCTGTTTGCAACATTTGCTCGGATGACACACGATTGCCAATTGGAAGTCCGTCCCCGGAAGGTTGGGCAAAATCAGCACCCTTCGTCATCCATCAAGGTGACGCTGATGTTTTAACAAGGAACAGCAAATCGCTGCTTTCCGAGAAACTTGTACAGCGGAAGGGACATTTTGAAAACAGGTGTTTTTGTTTCCATTGGTCTTTTTATTGCCCAAAATGGTGTGAATGTGTCACCTATTAAAAATTCTCCTATCTTTTATTAGCGCTCAAGGATGTACCCTTAACCAGGCTCAGTGCTTTTCTAATCTGCTGGAATCTTCTAAATGCGCATTTCAGTGGGTTTTGAGTGGGCTGCTGAGTCTGAGCGTGCGGCGGTCACGCCGACCGGGTGAGGGGACCGTCCCTTGGCAGCAGGGCGAATGGGCTTTAGCCGTGGCGCTAGCTCGGCCCTTTGCGTCCATGCGGACAGAATTGGGACATGCCCGTCGCTGGTGGCGGAACCTTCCAGATGTTTCCGGGAGAACTCTGTTGGTTCTGCCAGAAGCTCTAACTGGGCTGCTTTCAAATCAGCATGTCACAAAAAAAATCCCCTACATTAAAAAAAGGGGGGAAGCACATTCAATCCTGGGGCTCACACTAAAAATACTAGAGCTCCGGATTTCATGATTTCAAAGCAGTGCGTTGATATTCTTAGCAGTGGTGTATTAAAAATATTTTACAACATCAGTTATTTTATTCTTGTCTCATTGTCCAAATGTTCTTTGCTGGCGTTTGCTTTGGTGCTTGTCAGCCACGGGCACAGCAGCACCCCCGGGGCTGGCCGGAGGTGCCGGCGGCTTCCCGTGGCCGGGTGCACGGCAGCGGCTTGGTGAGCGCCGGTCTGGGAGATGGGGTTTGCGGAGCGTGCTGTGGCTCTGGTGCCGTGGGCGGCCTTCCTCTCCCTCCTGGGGACGCGGCGTGGGGGCATCCTCCCCACACAGCAGCACCGCCTCCCGCTGGCGTGTGGGCTCCCGCTCGCCCCTTGGCATTGCCTTGGTCTCCTCACCGCCGGCCTCCTGGGTCCACTGTCCACCATTTCAGTCCACTGGGGGAGTCCGGCGGTGGCCTGGGTTGTCCCTCCCGGGCCATGGGAGTGCTTGTCCCATCTCCAAGGGATGCCGCCTTCCTCCCTGCATGTGGGCAGGGATGTGGCCCGATGGCCCGACTGGTGGCGGCCGCACTCAGGAAGGGGCGCCCCAGCTCCGCGGTCCCAAGGCTGCCTGGCCTTGCAGTGTCCGTGAGGTTCAGTGGAGCCCGAGAGCTGGGGCTGGCACCGTGGGCATGAGGCGCACTGCAGCGGGGCGGGGGGCACTCGCTGCAGGGCCCAGTAGGGGCCTTCTTGGTGGGTTTGGGCTTTGGGTGGAGACTGACGCAGTAGGTGCCCGTGCTGGTCCCCAGAGAGGAGCACCGGACACTTACGTGATGTCGTGGTGCAGTGTGACTTCCACACGAGAAAACCAAAGGAGAAGACCCCCTCCCCGGGCCCAGGCTGCCCTGTCCCAAGGAGCTCACACAGCTCATCCCCTGAAGAGCCCGGCGGCAGGACGGGCTCTGTGCCCGGCACATGTGAGCGCACCGGGCGCCTGGGAGCGGCCTCTGGACAGGCACTGGGGGACGGGACCGCCTCCAGCCCTGTAGAAACAGTGGCGCCCTGAGGGCCACACATCCTGGCCGCGCCAGCCCAGGCCCCTATTCCTTGGCTGTCCACCCAGAGTCACGCCACACCCACCTGTTGCACTGCAGCAGCCGTCTGGCTGTCGCACTCCCACTGTGCCGGTGCGGCGACTGGTTCCTGGAAGCCTCCTGGCGCAGCCTCCTAGGCACACAAGCTCCCGTCTCCGCCCGAGCCACGGCGTCTTCGTCTGTAAAGTGGGTCTAGCATGGTCTGTGTGGCTCAGGTGCGTCAACACGTGTCACATCCACAGAGCACACGTGGTGGCTTCCGTGAGTCCAGACCCCCGGCTCAGGCCTGGGTGCAGCTCCTCAAGGGCGGGTACCCCGAGACGGGCCAAGCGCGGTGTGCCACGCGCTTCCGGAGAGCCCCCACGTGGGCCGGTGTGGCCGTGGGCGCTGTGCCAGGGACGGCTTAGCTGTGGACCACTTATTTTGTCATCTAAACTTTTCTGTCTCTCGTACTTCCTGTCGCAGGGGCGCAGCTGCTGAGCGGTCAGAGCGACTTCAGAGTCACGGCCTTGAAGTTCCACCCGCAAGAGCACAGCATCTTCCTGTGTGGGGGCTTCAGCTCCGAGGTCAGGGCCTGGGATGTGAGAGTCGGCAAGGTAACGGCGGTCCCTGCTGGCCCTCCCCGTGGACACGAGCGGTCGGGCCAGGGCAGCCTCTGTGTCTAGCACCCTCGGGGGACAGTGACCACTTAAAGGTTCATCAGTGTCAAGCATTCTTGACGGCTGCTGGGCTCTCGGAACATCACATCACACTTCTGTGCGGCGTGTCACAGAAAGTGCTTGAGTACCCACTGTGTGCAGATGCTCTTGGTGATGAGAAATGAGTCGTCTCAGGCTCCCGAAGGGGGTGCCCCGTAGGCCCAGGTAGCTGGCGCAGGGAGGTGCTGTGTGGGGCTCGTGGGCCCGCTCGGGGCAGAGGGGCCAGCATTCACGGGGCGAGCGTTTGCAGCTGGGTGCCAGGAAGGCTTCTTAGACAAAACCGTGCTCCCTCTGGGACTCCCCTTCACCCCACAGAGAGGCGGTCTCCACCCCACCCGTCACCGCCGCCTGCAGGCCCACGGCCTTCACCGCTTCCCTGAGGGCACCTCCTCCTTCCCGCTGTCAGGCCCAGGCCGTCCGGCTCACCCGTCTCTGCCCTTCCTGTTGCCTCTCGCACCCACCGGAGCCGTGCCAAGCCGTTGGGCCTCAGGTTCAGGCTGCCGTTGGCCCTTCGGCAGGGCTGTCCCCAGGGTCTCCTTTCCTCCCAGCCCCTCTCGGCTTGCTTCCAGCACGGCGCCAGAGGGGTCTGTCACAGCGTGAGCCGGAGCGTCGCCGCCTGGTCACTGCCCACCAGGCTCTGGCGCACTCACGGTGAAAGTCCACAGGCCTTCCTGACCTTCCCTGGGGCCCTTCCTATCCGCAGCCTCGCCCTCGCTGCCTCAGGGCCTTCGCACTTGCTGTAGCGCTGTGGGTCTTGGCTTGGCTAGCAGTGGGGGCTGAGGAGGGTGTCGGGGTCAGGGCTAAGGGGGGATGTGAGGAGGCGTGGTAAGGAGGAGCCGTGATCCCATTGCTTCTGGGGCGCTGTGGCTTCCGGGTGGCTGGCTTGGGAGCCCCGAGAAGCACTGGTCTGAGGGGGACACAGCTCTAATGGGAGGTTCATGAGAAAATCTGTGCCCAACTTGACTTTGAAAGAGGGCGAGGAACAGCAGAGTGACCCCCTGCACTGGAGGCTGTCACCTGCTGCACCCGCTGGGCAGGGAGGCCTCCATGAGTGTGGGGGCGAGACACCCCCATGTCTGGAGTCGAGCTGGTGCTTCATCCATTGCTGGGAGCACGTGTCTGACAGGAGGCTGTTCTGAGAAACCTAGGCAGTTTCTCTGAGGAGGATGGGGAGTTTACCCATAGATGTCTTGTTTCAAGTGCATCGCAAATGGAAGATACAAAGAGAAATGCACAATAAAAAAGAATCACATCTTCCCATACAAAGAAACTTCTTACAAAAACACTTGGGAGAGAAATGTCGCCCATGAAGAAGTGGACATGGCGGAATTAAAAAGCCCACTAGACACTGTATCTGGGCTGGAGAGAGTTGGTGAGTAGAAGGCTCTGTGAGTGCTGTGGGGATGCACTCAGCCAGCTGTCCGGAGCGGGACCCCCGTCGCCCGCCCCGGCGGGGGCCGTGTCCCGCTGAGGCACACTTACTGTTTTTAGCCTGCAAGACCAAACATGGAAGAGACTACACACCAAGGACACCATCTGACATAGAGTTTGTTAAAAATATTGGATTTTCTCCTGGGGCAGACACCAGCTGACGAGCTATGGAAATGCTGGGGGAGAAGCAATTAGAAGCAGATGTTGCTGTGACTGGTATTGGCATGTTTGTGAGTCTCTCCCAAGCTAATAATGTGGGCAAAGGGAGCTGTGCAGTTTTTATTTTTACTTCCCTTTTACCAACAATCCGGCCGCCTCTCCTCCCTGGGGTCACAGGCTCTGGCCCGGCCAGGCTCCTGGGACGCTGTCCTGCTTCAGTGGCTGGCCCTGTCAGGGATGGGCTCAGCTGGACTGTCAGAGAGGAAGGGCTGGCGGGTGGGGTCTGGGCAGTTCCCTTCTCAGCCCTCTGCTCTTTGGGAGTGTGGCGCTGTCCCTGGTGCTGAACTCGCCAGTCCCCTCCCGGCCTAGGGCTGAGTGGCCTGACCTCCGGTGGTGGACTTTGCAGGTAGATTCAGGGGGTCACGTCTCAGCTTAAAACCAAGGGAAGCCTCCCATTTCAGAGACAACAGGGAGGAATGTCTTGCTATAAAAGTAACATGACTGTATTGAAAAATGGGGAAGTAGAAGGGGGAGTGGAGGCAGCCAGAGGTAAACATCAGTGACATTTCGATGTTGTTCTTTCATCGTTCTTTTCCCTTGTGTGTTTTAAAGATCGCTGGGCCTTACTTTACACACAGCAGCAAGTTAGCTTCCCTCATAGCACCATACAGGCCTTCCCTGTTGCGCGCCTGTGCATCCTCTCGGTGCAGGGTGCCCGGCTGCCCGCGCTGCCCCTCTGCACCCGTGACTGCCTGACCAGGGCAGGCACTCGATGAATATGGGCGCAGGCGTCAGTCACACAGACCATTTCCCTAGGTTGGACGCTTTGGATAGTTCATTTTTTTTCTTTTCTTTTCCTGCCATTTAAAATATACGAATGTGATGGTGGAGATCAGGGTTCAGCAAATTATAGCCCAGGGCTAACTCCGGCTTGCTGTCAGTTTTTGCCAGCGAGGTTTTACTGGAACGTAGTCACGCTCATTCTTCTACATATCAGCCACATGTTCTCACTGCGGTGGCAGAGGGGACCAGGCCCACGGCCTGCAGAGCCAAACGTACCTACAGCCGGGCTGACTGCTGCCGTGGACATCTCTGCCCGTGACAGCTATCGTCCCGTTGATCGTAGGGGTTGCTCCTCCCGACCTGGCTGATGAAAGGGTGCCCCTTGCTCACGCTGTTATGGGCCTCTTTCTTCTGAGGAGTCTTCTTTGGTCAGAGTGCTGGTTGTTTCTCCCTCTCGTTTTCTCCAAACACGACACCCAGGTCTAGCTTGTGACACACTCTTCTGGAAGAAGCACATGTGCACTGGTGTTTTCCGTACTTGGGGTCATTTCCTTGCACTTGGGTCCTGGGCTCGGCCTGCCACGTCAGGGCGTCAGTGTTCTGAAGGCCAGAGGCCGGCTCCTGTGGTGGAGCTGAGATGGCCGGGCTGGCAGGCCCCTAGGAGCATCAGCACCCTCCCCAGAGGGTGAGTCTGAGCAGTGGTTGAGCCGATAACTTCTGAGCTACTTCCCAGTCCTACAGCTTTACAGTTTCTTTAGCTTGGCCAAGTAATGAGCGCTGGGCTTTGGCACTCTCCGGTCCAGCCCTTTTCATTACAGCAAATGGGCTGTCTGGCCCTCGTCCTCCTTTCCTTGGCTGCGCTCACTCTGCTTGGGTTTGACGGTGGAGCAGCTCTCATCACACAAGTGTCTGGCCCCATTTCCAGCTGGTCAGCGGGACGTGTGCCCATGGGCGCGCTGACTCAGCTGGCTTCCTGCCACCTGGCTGCCCTTCCTCCCAAGGTCTGCTTGGACGCAGCGCAGCCTGGCGCCCAGGCAGTCTGCGCTCACGTCGCTGTGGGGGTCCCTCACTCCGAAGCCCGCTGGCCCTCTGGTGCACTGGCCTGGGCCACAGGAGACCCACCCACACCCTCCTTCTGCCACTGCTCAGTGGGGTGGTCTTGGGGGTCCCCAGAGCCTTCCAGCAGGGCGGGCGAGGCGGCACTGGACCTGCTGTCCTGCTCCCGAGGGTGTCAGAGTGGGACCCCTGCGCGTGCTCTGGGCATGCGGTCCTCTTGCTGCCGGGGCCGCTCTGCAGCCGCCGCCGCCTCGGCCAGTGGCCAGGTCTCGGTCAGGCTTCATGCTGCTTCCGCACGTTCTGCCCTTTCTGAGGCCTGTGGAGGTCGTCGGGGCCACCAGTCTTGCGTTTGTGCTGGACTCTGAGGGCCCGTCCCGCAGGTGGGGACGCTGGGGCAGGCGCTTCCTGGCTGTGGCCGAGCCCCTGGGGCCAGGGCACCCGTAGGCGCCCGGCGGGACGTGAACTCCCCACACTGGGGCTTGGCCCCTCACTGCTGTATCCCCAGCACCGAGCGGAGTGCTCAGCGTCCCCCCCTGGTGGGGCGGGAATGTGGACCTTTGACTGCCGCCCACCAAGCCCAGCCTCAGGAGCCCCAGGTATGAGCCGGCCCAGTAGAAGCCGACCCGGAGCCACCAATCGTGCACCTGTTCGTCTCGGCCAACCCTGGGCCTCTCCCTGGGCGGAGCCGTGCACCTTGGTGCCGATGCTCAGCTGCTGCTGTGCCCGCCCCCGGCCCAGCCCAGCCAGCGGCCTGGCAGAGTCTGCAGAACTCCCAGGCGGAGTCTGGTGGAGCTTGGAGCCGCAGCCTTGGGGTGTGACTTGGTGGGGTGGTGGTGTAGGGTTCCGCCCGTGGCAGGGCACATCTGGCGCAGCCCTGCTGGTGGCTGCCAGGAAGCTGGGCACCTGACTTCAGGGCCGTCAGTGCTCAGGGCGTGCGGGCAGGCTGCTAGCCTGTCCTAGTGAGGTTTTGGTTACTCTCCACTTGTCTCCTTCATCAGGTTTATATTAAAAAGCCTTTTTATTTTCAGCAAGTCGTACCTGCTGCAGTTCTAAGTTTTGCCTCAAACCAAACTCCTCTTGCATATAAGGGCAGGATGAAGGAGGCAGAGCATGGAGCACTGGTGTGGGAGCTGGCGGGGAGGAGCTTGCGGGGAGGAGCACGGGGAGCTGGCGGGGAGGAGCACGGGGAGCTGGCGGGGAGGAGCACGGGGAGCTGGCGGGGAAGCAAGTGGCCCCGCTCTGGGGCTCCAGGTAGGCCTCGTCTTTTCGGAGCCCCGCAATCCTTTCCCGCCGGTGCTGTGCTGTGTGTGAATTTCAGTCCATCCAGAAATGTTTTCATTTTATTTTTGCTTCCTCTGTGACCTGTGGGCTACTCAGAGTGTGTTGTTCCATCTCGAAATACATAGGGGTTTCCAGGTCTCCTTCTTGCAACCTGTGATGGTCAGAAAACACACTGGCTGTGGCCGAGGTCAGTCTGCGCCCGGACATGGCGTGTCTCGCGGCCGGCCCGAGTGCTGGCAGGAGCGGGGCCTGCCCTGCGGGGAGAGCTCTGCGACCCGTGGCCACGCGGCCGGTGGTGCCGTTCACGTCTTCGCGCCCGTGCCGGCTTTTCGTGTCCTCGTCGTCCCGGGTGCTGAGAGAGGCCCCGGCGCCCCGCTGTGACGTGGGTTCGTGTGTTTCTCCTCTCGCGTCCGTCGTGTCTTTCGCGTGCCGTGTCTTGGAGCTGCCACCACAGCTTCGCCGGGTCCTGCTCATAGGTCCCAGCAGTTAGGGAAGAGAGGAGAAAAGGAAAGGAAAAGGCAAGCAAACGCCGGCTTCCGTCTGAGCTGCCTGCTCCTCCAAGTTTGCAGCTCCCTGGGGGTGGTTTGGGGCCAGCGCTGAGGTCGTGGGCGTGGGACAGGCTGTCTCAGCCCCCGCGGGCATGGGGCCTGTTCCTTGGCGCGGATCCCTCTTCTGGCTAGACGGTGCTGTCCTGCGGTCTCTGCCGGCGTCACTCCCCCGCTCCCGGCTGGACGGGTGCCCGCCTCCTGGTGCCTCTCCCAGCGCCTCACTCAGCTGGGATGGGGCGCCTCGAGGCCCGGGGGCACGGCAGCGTCTTCCCACGGCACCGCACGAGACCTGGTACCGCGGCCACCGCAGGCGTGCTGAAGGGACGCCGCGCAGCTCTAGGCACCAGCCGCGGCTCGGTGACTCCGGTGAGTGAGGTTCGCGCCAGCAGGTGGACTTCTGTGGCGGGAGCGTTGGGGGTGCTGCCGTCTTCAGCCAGGGCGTGCTTTGAGCGCCGTGAGCTGGCAGACGCCTGGAGCCAGCCTGTCCTTGCTCCCGAAGGCGACTGCTGGGGTGCGGGCAGCTCGGCCAGGAGCGGGAGGCCGGGGGCTCGCGGCATGTCTGATGAGGCCGCGCTGACTAGGCCGAGGGTCGGCTCTGCACGCCCTTTGCACACCAAGCGCAGTTCTCAGGCTTTAATTACAGTCTGAAGTTAAAAAAAAAATCCTGGTTACTTGGCTTGCCGCCTTCATGCGCGCCTCGAACATTTGCCAGGCCGCTGCCACGTGTAGGGCACCTCCCCCTTTGCAGGACGGCGGGACGCCCCAGGAGATGCCGCGTGTGCAGCGCTGGCACTGCCAACACCCACCGACTGGACCGTCCATGACCCAGTGCCGCCAGGATCTACACGTAGACTGTCCAGGCTGTCCCCTGCACACAGGCTCCTGGCCGAGGGTAGGTGGGCTGGACTCCAGCCCATGCCCAGTCCATGGGGCCGCCTATACTGCGGGAGTGTCTTTTTCGGATACAAACCAGGTGGTCAGTGGTGGCCGGGTTGCTGCCCTAGCCTGAAGGAATGCACCCCCCCCCCCAGCCCCCAGCCTCGCCCAGGTCTCCCAGGGCTTTGGTGCCACCTGTTCTGTTTCCATGCTGCAGCAAGGGCCATCTCAGAATGAGCAGTCTGCACCGTGCCCCTCCAGCTCAGACCTTCTGGGCTGCCCAAGCTGGCACCCCGACCCCGCACTGCCCACAGGTCAGGGCCAAGTCTCCCATCCTGCAGAGGAGGCTCTGCGCTCCAGCCCCGCTTTCCTCTCCAGCCTTGCCTCCAAGCTCCGAGGCTGGCCTGAGACCCCCCACAGCCCCTGCCCCACAGGCAGGGGGGAGGGCAGAGGGGCAGACACTTAACTTGCTGGCAGTGAGTGGGTGTGACTCGTAAGAGTAACAAGGGAGGTACTTTCCTTCCAGAGGGGTGGAGGAAAGGGGCTCGCAGGAGAACAGCTAGAGCCTCTGGCCGGAGAGCGGGGCCCAGGCCGCTTCCAGCCGCTGAGGTGCGCGTGATGATGGGAGGACCTGCCGTGGGCCCCGTGGACTCAGGCTAAGCGTAACAGGGCTCTGGAGTTCCGGGGCAGAAATGCAGCCTTGGCTCTTGAACGGGAGGCAGGTGTTTTGGGGTGTTCACAATGATGACAGAAGCATTACCTGCCTTTGCAGGGTCCTTGGAAAATGGGAGCCACAGAGAAGACAGCCGTGTAAATTCCAGCGCGGCCATCACCACCCTCGACAATAGCTCTCCTACCTTCCATTTTTTCCATGCATAGATTTACATTTTTATATCATTTTCCCCAACTTGATATTATTATCACTAGTGTTTTCCAGATTGTTAAGCATTTTTCAATGACCTAATTTTTAATAATTACCCAATATACTATCATGCATTGAGTCAGTCCTCTGTTGTTGGATACTTTCAGTATTTTAAGTATTTCCTTACTACAGCACTAAGGCAAATGTCTCCATGCATCCATTTCTAGAAACTGAATCCATCAAAGAATGGGTGGTTTGGGGTTCTGGGTGCCACAGCCCACCTCCTTCCAGAAGGAATTACCACCCCAACCTGAAGACAGAGTTGGGTGTTAGTTTGCCTGCGTTAGCATATATGAGGCTTAGGAATGCCCCGCCCACGAGCTAGAGAGAGATGGGCTGGAGGTTGGGGGAGAAGGGCCTGGCTGGGGGAGCCCTGCAAGGGGAAGCCTGGGCCACGGAGCCCCACATGCTGTGTCTTGTCCAGAGAGGACCTGGGCCTGCTCTGTGCCCCGTCGTAGCTGGCCAGGCGCTTGAGGTGTGCTTGCCAGTGTGCGCAGCACGGGGGCGCCGTGTGCTGCAGAGCAGGTTCCTTGGGGCGCCTGCGTTGTTAGGGTCTAGGTTTAATTTCTGACCCCATCGCAAAGTGAGGAAAACCAATTTTTCACTTGAGAGGATCAGCAACATGGATACACGTGTAATTGTCTCTGCCTTTCTTCCTTTCCCTTGTGTTCTGTGTCCGTAATTTAAAATTTCACAGTCTCCAGTGTGACGGCTTCTCTGAGGGTGTGTTGGGCTTTGGTTCAGATTCAGCAAGCACTAACTGAGCAGCTACTCTCTCCTGGCTGGGCAGCCCTCAGTGTGCGGGGGGCGGGGAGGGGCCAGGCCCACCTTCCTCCTCGGGCCACTTCCCCACTCTGAACCTGGTGTCCTGTCTGCACCTCGGGGCTGCCCTTCCGGTGCTCCAGGTCTTCCGTGGACGCTGTGAGGACCCGTGCAGAGCACCTGGCAAGGCGCGTGGTGCTCGGTAGTGCTCGGTTAGTAGTACCGGCCGTCTGGTCTTCTCAGATGTTGCCACGGTTGTGCCTTCCACACAACCCTGATGAGTGGTGTCGTGACCGTCTTCAGTTTCACTACAGAACGGGCGCTGAGTGCCCCCAGCCAGGCAGCTTGCCTGACCGAGATACCAAGTGTCTGCTTTTTGCTGAAGATGTTCTAATCCAGCGTGAGGACACGGGGCTCTCAGGCTGATCAGAGGCTCGGATGTGCATTCTCGTGTCTTTGATTAATTTTTAAGAGGAAAATGAATTAATTAGTGTCTAGTAAGCAGGGATGCTCAGAATGTTGGAGAAAGCACCTGGAATGGAACCTTAGTGGAGAACTGTGCAGAGCACGCCCCCGCCCCCACCCCGCGCATGCCCTGGAGCTGTCCAAGGTTCTGATCCTCCTGTGGAAAAGTGGCCAGTAGATGCCCCCTGAGAGGAAGGGGTGGCAGAGAGGGCTGCCTGGGCGCCCTGGTTCTCCCGGGGCATGAGACACATCTTTACTCCACGTGTCCCCCACACCCTGCCCCCAGACCTGGTGCTCGTGACCTGCCCCTCACCACTGCACAGCTTTTTGGCTGTGTTGTGGGGCTCACACCTAGAAGGCGGGGCTTCTGCCTGCACCCCGTGGAACTGCGCGTTCCCCAGGCGGTTCAGCAGGTGCGGGGAGGGCCCTTTGTGCAGGCCCTGGCTTTCCCACACAGCTCAGCATGGAAGGCGCCACTTTTCTCTCTGAGTTGTCTGAAGGATAGTTTCAAACTGTCCCCTCCACTGTCCCCACCCCCTGGAGAAAAGGCCTGTGTGGCCCCTCCATGCCCTCAGTGATGTGGTCTGGATGGCGCAGAGCATCCCTCCACGTGTTGTCTGGAAGGCCCAGCTGTGGCCGTTGTGCCATGGTATCCTGTGTGGGACATGGGACATGGCACTGCTGTGCAGGGTGACAGAGGCTGTTGAAGGCACAGTTGATGATTCTGCTTGACATGTTTGGGAACTTGGCTGGCAGGAGGCTTTTAAGGATGCCTAGGAGTTTTCTTGGAAGCCAGTCAGGGTAGGGCCCTTTAGGCATGAGGAATGCATGAAGGCGTGAAAGGACAGGCAGGCAATGGCGTGGTGCAGGGTGCAGGGTCATATGAATGTTGTGCATACTGTGTGTGTGTGTGTGTGTGTGTGTATAGAGGGGGGTTGGGAAACAGGCTTAGCACGCATGTCCAAGTTGGTCAGTGCAGAGCCTCCACCCCGGCCACTTTTAGGTCGTGGCCCGGAGGTGAATACCTGCAGGAGGCAGGAGAGGTGAGTTGCTGAGCGACCCCCAGGCGCTTGCAGCCACCCTGCTCCCACCTGGCCTTTAAGGATGGCTCGGGAGCCGGCTCTTCTGGGAGCCGGAGCCAGCTCATCGTCACACCTAAATGCAAGAGGGAAGGGTGTCCTCCCCCAGCATATGGTTATTAAAGTGCGCCATCTCTAAGCCTCATTAAGGAGTGCTAAATGCTAATGAATTTAGAGAGGGGCGTCTTGGGACCTCTGTTTCCTTGGAAACATTTGAGAGCAGGTGCTTTATAATGAGCTGCACCTATTTTAAAAGTGAGCCACAAGGCCCGCTTTAATAGGCTGGATCTCGGGCACTGATGGGTAAGTGTGAACAAAGCTGGTGGAGGCCAGTGCAGACGCTTTGTGCTCTCTGAAATGTCGTTCTCTGGTGGTTTCTATAGAAACCCGCACCTGGCTAGGAGAGGGCCGGCTCCAGCCTTTACGCAACAGTCTGTGTCCAACCTCCCAGTTCCGCCCCGGCCTCTGGGCCACTGGGGCTGGTTGTCAGGGCGACCCGTCACGGGCAGGCAGGACAGATGGGCGTTGCCGCCATGTTGCCATTGTGCTCCATGTGTCTGGCCTGCCCCTGCATGCCCTCTCAGGCCCGGCTGACACAAGAGCTAGCAGCTGTGGGCGTCCGGCCTCCCCACGGAGCACTTTATAGAAACTTTTTTAATTGTTAAAAACCCAAATCTACACCAAAGTAGGGAGGCCATTTGATGAGCCTCCCTTGCGACTAGCGCCTGTAGGAACGATGGTGAACCTTTGGCCAAGCTGCTTCCCCCGCAGTCCTCCTGCCGTCTCCCCAGCAGTCTTCTCCGTCCCCACCCCCACCACTGCGCTCTTTTGAAGCAAATCCCAGAAATACGCCCTCACTTCATCGGTACACACTCCGTTTCTGTAACGCAGTAACAGAGCGAAACACGTAACAAGCCACATCACAGACATCTCAACACATCCTATCATGATGTAACTACATTAAGATTATTACCATTATCACGCCTAACAATTCTAGCACGGATCCCTTGATAGCATCAAGAATCTCACCTGTGTCCACGTTCGCTCCTTGCGTCATAATTTTCAGTAGTTGCCTTATCCAAGTAAGGAGCCGGTCAGTTGAGAAATCTCTCATGTCTTGTTTAATATGTAAGTTTTGCTCCCTGTTTCCCCTGTGACTTATGTATCGGGAAATAAATCGGCCGTTTGCGGCGTTTCATGATGGCATCCCCCGTGGTGTCACTGAACACGTTCTTCTGTCCCCCGTGTGTCTGATGACCGTGCCAAGCCCTGTACACAGCTCCAGGGGGGCTTGTTACTGCTTCACACTCGGTGGGTCCGGAGTGGGACCAGCAAAAGTAACATTTCTAATAAGACTTTGTTGGTCCACAGACGTACATTTTTTTTTTTTTTGGAACAGCAGGAGTCTAGATTAGAGACTTGGTAAGAGTAGGGTTTTTTCTCTTTTCTCTCCCCAATAATATGTGATCAGACTTTGGTGCAGTTCGGGCAAAACAGGGTCTCGGTGCTGGTGTGCATTTGTGCCAGGAGAGCTAATGTCTGGGCGAACCCCTTTAATGATGATGTGGCTGAGGAGGGCGCTCAGGTGTGGTTGGCCTGGCACCGCCAGCAGCTTCTCACTGACGGTCTTAGTGGGGACTAGTGAACATCACCTCCATGGAGGAGCACATTGGAGGAGCACATGCCAGCCTCTTGCTCATAAGAAAGCTTTGATCTTAAACGTGTTACCTTGAGGACGGGGAAGGCAGGAGATAGACTTGCACCTTTCCCCTTATTTACAAATTTTCAGAATAATGAGTTCTCCCTGGTAATCCTCAAAGGCTTCTCGGTATTCTGCAGAGGTACCGACCGAGTTGCATTTTGTTTTGCTTTTAAAAAAAGTTCCTTTATGTGCTTATAACATTCGTGTTATGTTTCAATCACTCGTGGCTCTTAGCATGCAACTGCCCACTGCCCGCCGAGTGCGCACAATTCTGTTAGCTTTGACCGACATCTACATCCGCGATGCCACCACCGTAACCAGACACAGGCATTTCTGTCACCCAGTGTTCCCTGCTGCAGCCCCGGCAGCTGCTGTCCTCAGGGCTCCGTTTTCTGGACTTCTGTACAGGGGATCAGCCCAGACTCCTCTTCGGTGTCTGGCTTTCGGGTACATTGTGTGTCTGGGTTCACCTGTGTTGTTGTGTGTGGCTGTGTTCTTCTGTCGCTGCACGGTGCCCCTTATCTGGCTACACCACTACTAACGCATAGACCTGTTAATGGACCTTTTGGGTTCTCTCCAGTTCCTGGCTATTAGAAATGAAGCCACTGTGAATATTCTTGGACGAGACTTTGTGTCGATATAGATCTTCATTTTTCTTGGGTAAATGACTGGGAAGTGGTGTGGTAATACGTATGTCTACGTTTTTAATAAATTGCCAGATTGTTTCCCAAGTGGTTGTGCCATTTGCATCCCCATTAGTGGTGTAGGAGAGTTTCAGTCACTGCATATCCCCACCAACACTTGGTATTTTCCATTTTAGTGTTTTTCCATTTTCCGGTCTTTTCCATTTTAGTCATTCCAGTGGGGGTATCTGATTGTGGCTTTAATTTCATTACACTGATAATTAGTGATGTTGAACATCTTTTCATAGGTTTACCAACCATTTAAATATCTTTTGATGAAGGATCTGTTAAAGTATTTTGCCTATTTAAAACGATGATGGTGATGGTGATTCTTGTGTTCTAGGATTACTTTATATATTATATCTGGGATTATTTTCTTCTATTCTTTGGGCTTTTATGTTCTGTTTAAGAAAGGTACTCTAAGGTTGCAAAAGTTTTCACATATGTTTTCTTCTAGAAATAAAGTTTTTGCTTGTACTTTAGGGTCTGTGATCCATTTTGAGTTAATTTTGTGCATGGTATTAGGTAAAATAGATATTAATTTACTTACTTTTTTTTTTTTTCTGTGTGGGGTGCTCAGTGATTTCAGCACTTGTTGCAAAGACTTTCCTTTCCCCGTTAGATTGTTTTTGAGGCTTGGGTCAAAAATCAGCTGGCCACATAACATGGATCTCCTTTTTGTTTTTTTTTTTAATTATATTTAATTGTATTTGACATTGTTTGTATTCCCCAGGGGAAAGGAAGGAAGGAA
>JAGFMF010011747.1:18426971-18470135 GCA_019455555.1 Galemys pyrenaicus
CTCCCCGCTCTCTGTGGTGAATCCTCTCACCCCCCAAACCTCTGGCCTGTACCCCAGTGCTTGTATGCATAAATAAATAAATCTTAAAAAAAAAAAAAAGAAAATTCTGGGAGAAGCAGTGAGATAAAATACCTAAAAAGCACCAATCACTGTACATGCAAAACACTCCCATTTTATTCCTGATCTCTGATACTAATACACTCTTATTAAGGGATTTTGCAGACTCTCTGTAACTACTCTCTTTCAGGCTTACATGGGTAGTAAGACTTTATCCACTTTCCTATATATTCCCCAGACACCTAATCTGTGCCAGAGAGAATGCAAATATGAAGTAAAAACATTTGGAATTGGGTACTACTCTTTATTAAGTAACTTTCCTGTCATATTTCTCTTTTTCCTCAAAGTTTTCTATTTCAAGCATCCATACAACCACAGTTCATCTTTTCAGATACCAAGTAGGTTGTTTTCTACAAAAGGAAGTCCATTTTAACACTGATTATCAAGGAAAATAATTTCATTTTTATAGCCTTTTTTCAATTACTTAAAGAGAAATCAGCAGTATACCTTATTACTGAGTATAAGGAGAACAAACCCTGATAAAGTGCCTTATTTTTGGTTAAGTTTCAAAATACTAGAGTCCGGTTACCCTCACTGATAGTAACTGTTGGAATTACTTTTACACATGTGAAACCAGTTTTTTCTTAGGGAAAGAGAATTGGGAAGGAAGAAGCAACTGGAAAAAAGAGGCAGAAAGACACATTCGGTGCATATGACTCAGTCACATTTTCATGACGTGGTGGTTATTTTCTCTTACTGTGCCTGCAATAAAAGACACGCTACACCTATAAATCAAAGCATTCAATAAAATGTTTGTTTTCAAGTGTCATAAATATATGCGTCTCTAATCACAGACTTTCTATAATACATTTGCACATTTTCGTAGACTAACAAAATACACTGATACACAGAAGTCTTCTGTTGTGCTCCTAATATTTCCTGTATCCGATAACACTATCATAAATATTCAGTGAAGCCACAAATAAAAAGCACTATAACATTTGGAACCTAGCCAAGCTTTAATTAAAAAAAAAAAATCAACCGAACCCCATCAAGCTGAAGGGCTATAAATCCCTTACTCTCTTTTGCTTTTTGTGTTAGTTGAAAAGCAGTAGAGGCTGATGTGAGGTTTTCTATATTTTGTCCCAAGAACCCGGTTTTCTATCTTAGCGTCGTCATGTTTTCTTCTTATGTCTCGAGTGTGTGTGGGCGTTCCCACACTTTACGAAGAGGTTGTGTTGTTTCCACTAGTTCCTCCGACTTTGCAGTATCAACGACAGCATGTCAGCATTCATCCTCTTGTGTGACAAAACTCTGGCCTTGGGTACAAAAGGCTTGAGTCTGGTCTTACACGGAGGCGCCAGGGTTGGGAGGGTGATTCCGGCCCTGGTTCTTGGACCAGCTGACACTGGCAGCTCACACCTTCCCCTTCTCCCCGTGGTGACGGCGTGAACCTCCAACTTCTCTTTCTCACAACTGTCCTGACTCGTCCGGGTTCCTTACGTTCCCATTTCAATTATATAGTCACCTCGTCGATTTCTGCAAAAAGGCCTTCTGGTATTTGATTAGGGTTGTGTCCTGTGTACAGGTCAGTTTCTGGCCACTTGATGCCTTGCTGCTGAGTGTTCTGGTCCACGCACATAGTCTGTCTCTGGTTATTTAGATCTTCTTTAGTTCCCCTCAACAGTGTTTTGTAGTTTCTAGTGTTCCAATGATGTGTCTGTTGTATTACTTTTTTTTTTCATTAGTGTTTTACGGTTTTTAATACTGTGGTTAGAATTTCATTTTTTAATTTTCTAATTGTTTCTTGATAGTTAATATAAGGTTAATTTTCTTATATTAATCTTGAATCCTGTGACTCTACTAAATTCACTGGTTAGTCCTAATGGCTTTTTCATAAATTTCTTAGTAATTTGTGTGTACATGAACATGTTTGAGAATAATAGTTTTTAAAAAAGATTTGTTTATGCATAGAAGAACTGACGTGCAGTGCAGACCAGAGGTGTGGGGGTGAGAGGATTTACCAGAGACAGAGTGGGCAACAGAACAGGTGGATTGAGTGAAATACACTGCTGAGGGGAGCAGTGGGGAGACCGGAGAGGTCTGCTGTGCCCTATGGGTCAGCTCCCTGGCTGGGGATTGAACTCAGGCCACAGTGGCTGCAGATAGCTTCATAGTGCTGTGATTTAACCCCTTGTGCCACCAGGGAGGCCCCCTTGCTTTATTTTGATTATTATTAGCAGGCGTATCTTTTCCCGTTTTAAAAACTTCTAATCTATTTGTTGTCTTTAAATGTGTTTCATGGAGGTAATATTTGTTGGGTCTTGATCTTTTAATTCTATATACAGATTTCCTATTTGGCATTATCTGCAAATTAGTTTTTGAATCTGGAAATGCTATCACCATTAATTTATATGGAAACAATTTTGAGCTTCCCCAGACCCCCAAGATAACCTATAAAATCATATCATGCTTTCTCCTTTCAGATAGTAAGGAAACCTGTAACAGTCTTTTCCTTTGTGCTAATGTGTTTATCGTATTTTAATGCAATTATTGATGTGCCTAGGTTTAAATCTCCCATCTTTTTCATGATTTTCATTTGTTCTGTGTAATTTTTTCCACATGCCTCTTTTCTCTTGGATTAACTTAGTATTTTTAAGATTTATTTGCTATTTTGGGGGGGTTTCACCTTGTCTCCTTTATTGTCTCATTATGTGTGGTTTTCTGCTTTGTGGGTCTGTTGTATTTTTTAGTTGTCACTTTAGAATTCACTTTTTTTTTTTATCTTAAATGTCTCCTTTCAAGCCATACTGTATCGTCCTCTACATAAGAACCTTGACCTAACCGTTAGGTCCAGTTCTGTCCCAGTTTTCTGTGGCTTTCTCATCTCGGCTCAAAAGCTGCGCACACACAAGGGGCGCGCGCCGTCAGCTCTGATCCGAGCTGCTGGCGTTTCTCCCGTGTGCCTTTTCCACTTGGTTTCCTTGTTTTCCTGCCATGCTGGTGTCGCGGGCTTTCTCCTTACTGTCACACGGTAAGGCTCACCCATCTTTTATCTCCTGGCCTTGCAGTCACAGCTGGGAAAGTCCCCCCAGTCCTAGGCTGTAGAAAATGTCGCTGCTTTCTTCTTATATTCGTATAGTTTCTTTTTGTGAAATGTAAATTTCAGGTCCCTTTTGAGTTTGTTGACAGAGTTCTGGACACACCGTCCTTCGTGACCCTCCTTTAACTGTGGAGCGAACCGCACAAAGGGCCCTCCCCCGCACGCTGCCTGTGCCCGTTCTCCTTGCTGTTTTTCGGGAGGGGCACTGAGCCTGGGGAGGCGGGGCTGCCCCAGGGCTCCTTGCTGGGACTGCCTCTGGAGGGAGAGGAGGCTGCGGCTGCTGCGGGGGGTTGCCGACAGCCGTGGCCTTTTGTGCTGCTCAGACTCCTGCTGCCCCCCGCAGGTGTGGAGCCTGGAGCCCTGAGGGCCCCACAGCGGCTCTGGGCAGCCAGGTGGACCGCATCGCTGCAGCCTCTGGGTGTGTAGTGGCACAGTGGCCTGAGTGTGTCCTCTTTGTCTCCGTGGCCGGCCGGCACCGAGCTGCAGGCCTTGAGGTTGCCCCTTTTCATGTTCCCTTTGCTTCGTCCACCCATTTGCTGTCCCAGGCGCCGTGGATCCAGGCGTAGCGTGTTTTCCCGTAGCTGCAGTGTGCAGCATGGTGCTGGCCGTGGTGCTGGCCGGGCTCCTCGAAGGGCGACTGGCGGCCAGGCTGGTGGCTGAGGGGGCCCAGGCTCCGGTGGGGGCGCAGGCCCGTCTCCCCTGCCTCCCTGCAGGTTCGGGCGGAGGAGTGGTGGGCTGGGGTTGGGTCCTGAGGCCCCAGGCCCTGCTCTTCCTGCATTCCAGCAGTGCCGTACTGGCCGGTCCACACCACTGATGCAATGGTGCAAAACCCGGGTCCAGAGAGGAGCCACCCCAGGCCGCCTCGTGCCAGGCTGGGCAGACTGCAGCCTGCGCTCAGCGGGCTGCGCCCTTTGGAAGTCGGGGCCCTGGTAGGGCAGCAGAGACACCCACGTTTGTCTGGGGACCACAAAGGTGGGTGTCACGTCAGGTTCCTGCTCTCCCTGCAGCTCTAGGCCTTCAGCCAGGCAGCTGCTTGCCCAGCAAGGTCCCTGGTGGTGGAAGAGTCCGAGGGGCTCCTGTTTACCCCACAGCACACTGGGGGTGGGCTGCGCCCCAGCTCCCGTGACTTGGGGTGATGAAGGAGCGTAGGACCCGCCAGCTCCACACAGTGATGGCGCCGCTGCTCCTTCTGGGGCACGAGGCTGCGAGGCGAGCAGGCGCTGCTGGTGGCCACCCCAGTGCCCGCCTTCGCCACGGCAGTGCCGCCGGCAGGATCGCCCGCTACTCGGCTGGTTTCCGGCCGCTCGATTTTATGGCACCCTGACGAGTGGGCTGTTGGCGTCGTGCTCGGGAACGCCGGGGACGACGGCTTTTGTTCTCCCAGGAGAGTCTGGTGGGAGCCGCCAGCACGCTCTGCTGGGGCCAGGCGGGGCTGGCTCCTGGGCTGGCTGCGTGTAAAGGAGCTCACCTGGCCGAGCCCGGGTGCGTGAGCCCAGCCAGTGGCTGGCACTTACCGGCGCGCAGGTAGCGCGGGGCTCCTGTGGGCACCGAACCGCCCGGTGCACGGGGTGCCCACCAGCCGCCATTCTCTGGAGGTGGCGGGCCCCTGGGCTGCCCTAGGCCCCGACCTCCTGTGCAGAGAAGCGGCGCTCTGGCGCCCCGGCCGCGTCCTGGTGCTTCCTCCTCCCCTGGCGCTCAGCGCCTGCCGTCTCTGGGTTTCCGGTCCTCACCTGAGTGCTTCTCCCTGGCTTGCTGTGCCCATCCAGGGGATGGGTCTCCAAACCCGGTGCCCAGGCCGCACGGTGGGCGCTGCGTTCGCGTGGCCTGACTCCGGCTCCCTGGCAGGCGGGCACGACAGGCAGCCTGGGAGGCTGTGCGCTCCTTGGCAAAGCAGCCGTCCGGCTCCCTGCTTGGCAGCTGCCTGGAGGGCCTGAGCTCAGCGTCCAGACTGCGGCCACATGGTGGCGCCCTGGGAGCTGGGAAGGGCCGCCCGGCCTGGCAGGCGGAGGCCGGGCACCCCGCACCCCGTTGCCGGACTTGCCATTTCAGTGTTGGTCTCCCCTGTCTCACTGATGAAGTCTTGCTAGTGTTCTCGAAGGGACAGACACCAGACAGGTCTCGGCGGAGAAATCCTGTGTCTGTCAGTGAGTCAGGAAGCCCCTGGTCTCTTTAGTGCTGCTTCCGATCTCTGGGGCAGCAGGCACCGCCCGCCCTCCAGTCCCCCGCAGGCACCAGTGCCCACTGACCCTTCACGAGCGCACCAACTAGGAGGGCGGCTGGCACGGCCTCCCCGACTGCAAGCTCGTGAGACCTCGGCTGGCCCCAGCTGCCCCCACCCGTCCCTGCTCACGCTCAGGGCCGCCGGCCGCTCCCTGCTGTTATCCTGAGGCTCCGTTTGACTGCGCCGCTTTCGGGCCGTCGTTTTAAAGCCCCCGCCCTGGCTCTGTTAGCGGTGCGCGGTAACAGCCCCGAGAGCGGGGAAGGGCTGAGGCCTGCCGAAGCGAAGCGGCCGGCAATGCGAGAGACGCGGGCGCGGGCGTGCGCGCGCTCTGCCCGCGGCTCCGGCGTCCGTGCTCCCGCTCTCGGTTGCTGCCCCAGGGACCCGCGTCTGGGGTGTGTGCGCTGCGCCTTAGGTGACGTCTTTAGAAGCAAGAGCCCTTCAGAAACACTAGCCGGGTGTTGATGGCTCCGGCTGTGCAGGGCTTGATGGCTCCGGCTGTGCAGGGCAGGCCCGCCCGCCCCTCAGGCGCTTTCGAGGGGCACTTCCCTCTTGGGGGCCGGGCTGGCCCAGGAGACAGTCGGGCCGCACCCGTGGCCCACACACCTGCGGTGCGCGGTGGGGACTGGAGGGGTCTCTAGGTCTGAGAGGCTTCAGGGGCAGGTCCTGGGAGACAGACATTTGTCTGGGGGCTGGGAGGACCCTTAGGTCCTGCTTTGGCTCCAGCGCCCCATTGGGTGCCCGGAGTGGGCGTGCCCCGTCCAGCACTGCCCTCTGGGACCGAGGCGGCTCCGGGCCGGCCCTGTGGTGACTGGGGAGCAGCAGCGTGACGGGCCCCTCCTGCAGGTGGTGAGAAGCTACAAGGCCACCATTCAGCAGACTTTGGACATCCTCTTCCTCCGGGAAGGCTCCGAGTTCCTCAGCAGCACCGACGCCTCGAGCCGAGACTCCGCCGACCGCACCATCATCGCCTGGGACTTCCGGAGCTCGGCCAAAATCTCCAACCAGATTTTCCACGTGAGCAGCCCTGTTTGCCGTTGCTTTCCGCTCCCGCCCCGGGAGGCCCGGCACAGCCCAGGCTGTTCCCAGCCACTGCCCACAGGGGAAGGCCTGCGGGCGATGCGTGGCGATGAGCGGCCACCTGAATCTCACGGGTGGGGGCAGACAGCGTAGGGCCAGGCCTGCCGGCCCTCGGCCACCCAGGCCACAGCAGCTCTCTCTCCCGCCCCCACTGGCACAGCCGCCCTGCAGGGAGGGTGTGGGTGGCAGTTCCCTGCAGGTCGTGAGACCCCGCCCTCCTTCCCGCCGCCCTGGTGGCCCTGGCGGGCACCGGCAGGAGCTCTGACCTTGGGCCTCCCGGACTAGCCACTCACCAGCTGGGAGCCCTGCAGTGATCTGGCCTCTTTGATTCTCACTTTCTTAGAAAATTAAGCCTATTACTTGCCTCACAGACGTGCGATTCAGGAGATCGTGTTTCTAATGGTTCTAGCACAGAGAGGGCTCCAGAGAGGACTAGCCATAGTCACCAGCACCCTCCCCGCCATCCCCACCGCCTGGACTGGCTTGGGCCTCGACAGCCTTGGCAAGCAGAGGAGGGTGAGCGGAGGAGTCCTCGGCTCTTCCGGAAGCCGCCTCCTCCCTGTGCCGTGCGACGGGGCCTTTGGGCCGCTCGCTGGACTGGGCTCCAGAGCGTGGCTACAGCGCACACCCAGAGTCGAGGCGGACGGTGCCCGGCATGGCGGCTTGTGGTGGGGTCTCTTGCGCTGCTGTCTGGCGGGGCTTCTGGCCTCACCTGGGCCCTGTGCATGTGCCCCCAACCCCCGGCAGGTCCCCGCCTCCTCCCTGTGCCTGCATGTGGGGCTCGGGCTGGCGGGGGCTGCCCCTGGGCTCACGGTGGAGGGGCAGTGAGTTTTCTTTCCCTCTGTAGCCAGTTACACCAACTTAGTGACGCAACAGAAACCTGCTCACTCGCGGTTTGCGGCCGGGGGTTCCTGGAGTCATGGGCTGGAATCAAAGCCTCTCCAGGCGTGCACCCCCGAGGCTTGGGGGCCCCTTGCTCCCAGCGGCTGCCGAGGAGATGTGGCTTGTGGCCCCTCCCCGGCCTCCTGCAGCACCTTCAGGTCTGCCTCTGCCCTGCCCTGTGTCTCAGCACCCCTGCCCTCGGTCAGGGCGTGTGGCTGCTTGTAAGTGGTGACACAGGGGCTCCCCCACTTCAGACCCTTGACCCAGTCACATCTTGAGCCCCGCCCACATTTACTTTCTGCTGTAGTGGGTGACGCCCTTAAGTCTCGGGAACGGGGACCTGCATCTGTTTTGGAGGGCCAGCTGCCTGTCCGTCCAAGGCCGGGGGTCTTTGGGAGCTAGAAGGGGCAAGGATCCCCTGCTGGAGCCTCTGGAAGGAGCACAGCCTGCCCCCCGTGGTTTCAGCCCAATGGGAGCCGAGCCCCCGCTGTTAGATGAGGAGTCTGTATTGTTTTAAGCCCCTGAGTTTGTGGCATTTGTGCACAGCAGCAGCAGGAGACTCAGCCGGCTGGGCCTGGGAGGAGGGCGCAGGGCTGGGTGGCGCGGCTGTCGGGGTGGAGGCTGACGGAGCCCCTGCCACTGTCCTGGGCCCTTGCTTCTCAGGAGAGATACACCTGCCCCAGCCTCGCCTTGCACCCGCGGGAGCCTGTGTTCCTGGCGCAGACCAACGGCAACTACCTGGCACTCTTCTCCGCCGTGTGGCCCTACAGGATGAGCCGGAGGCGGCGCTACGAGGGGCACAAGGTAGGCCATGACTCGGGGGCTCCAGCGGGCAGTCCGTGCGGGCTTGGGCCCTGTGGTGAGGGCCCTCGGGCTGGGGAGCTTCTGCTTTCAGTTCCTGGCAAGTGCTTGCCCCGTGCCCGGTGTCCACGCATGACCCCGGCCCCGGCCCCGCCCTGGAGGGAGAGGGCGCCGACTCATCTGCTCACGTGGATGGCTCCGGGGGTGGGAGGCAGGCACGGGGCGCAGGGGCGCATTTCTACACCTCCGCTGTCCCCACGGGGCGCGCCGCGCCGGAGACTGGGTGAGGCCAGGAGCTCGCGTGTGGGCCTGTCCCGGCTGCCCGCTGACCCCCGCCTGCCCGGCCTCAGGTGGGCTCGGCGGAAGGGGCCGCTGCCGCCCGCAGGGACCATGCTCACGCCGTCGTGCTCTGCAGGTGGAGGGCTACTCCGTGGGCTGCGAGTGCTCCCCGGATGGCGACCTGCTGGTGACGGGCAGCGCGGACGGTCGGGCGCTGCTGTACACCTTCCGCACTGCCAGCCGCGCGCGCACGCTGCACTCGCACACCCAGGCCTGCGTGGGCACCGCCTTCCACCCCGTGCTGCCCTCCGTGCTGGCCACCAGCTCCTGGGAGGGCGACATGAAGATCTGGCACTGAGTCTGGGGCCTCCCGGACACCGCCGCCCCCACCGGCTCCTCCCGGGGCGGGGTAAGTGCCGAGGTTGGTTGGGGTCAGACTGCGGGGGCTGCTTCACCTGTCTGGCCTCAGTTTCCTCATCTGTAAAGTGGGGACAGAAGTGCGCTGTCTCCGGTTGTGAGAACTGCGCGGCGAGTGCACCTGGAGGGGCCGATGCCCAATAAATACGTTTTGCTATTTCTGGGCTCATTTCAATGGCAGATGCATGTGACAACTTCCTCTCCCTCCCTGCTCCTGCGGCACTGGGGTTCTGGCCCACTGGCCCAGAGGAGGGGTCCCGGGGCAGTGGGGCCTTAGGTCTGCCCCCAGGAAGCCTGTGGGGCACGGTGGACCTGCCCTCCCCCAAGCCTGTCTGCCAGCCCGGCTGCTGGCCCCGGTGTGAGCGTGGGCACCGGTGTGGGCAGACACGCCAGCCCCTGTCCCCAAGTCCATGCCCCCACCCTTGCCGAGGCCCCGAGCTGCCTGGGCTGGGGGCCTCCAGGGCGTGCAGGAACCACGCTGCCTGGATTTCAGCACCTCCGCAGATGGGATCTCTCGGCCCAGTGCCCGGCAGGTGCGGCTGGCTGAGGTGTGTTCTCGGGAGGAGGCAGGTGTGCCCAGCCTGTGCGTCCCCTGCAGGTGCCTGCTCGCAGCGCTCCTCCAGGCCTCATGGGCCTCGCGAGGTATCTCCGAGTTCACCGTTCGCAATCTTAAAATAAGAAAGCTAAATTTAGAAAGTGCGCAGCAGGAATGAAAAGGAAGTGTGGGCAGTGGCCTCCGCCCGCTTCCTGGGGCTGAGCCTCACCTTCAGCCTCACCTGTGCCATCCGGCGCCGCGGGACAGCGCGCAGCTGCGTGTGCCGCCAGCCGTGGCCGCGACTTGTCCTTGTTGGGGGTCCTCACCCTCTGATGGGGAGACTGCAGCTGGAGGCCAGGGTGCCACGGGTGGAGCCCCCAGCCGTGGGGCCCGGTCAGCCGGCCCCAGGCCTGCCTGGCTCTGGGGCTGAAGAAGCCACCGCCCTGGCCAGCCCTGGGGGGGCCTGCTGGTCTGGTTCCAGGGACACCAGAGCCTTCCGGGCCTGGCGGCCACGGCAGGACAGTTCTGTGAGCTCTGGCGGCCGCGGTGTGTGTGTGGGGGGTTCAGGTTCTGAGGTGACAAGGACCCTGAAACTGAGGTTCCCCCAGGACCATGGCTGCAAAGCCCGAGGGGTTTCCAGCTGTGCAGGGCTGGGTGCTTCTGATTCCACAGACCCCGCCTGGCGCCCCCCCCCCATTTCCCTCCAGCTTGGTGAAGGCTCCTCTCCCCCATCTGCCCATGAGGAGACTGAACCCCAGAGAGACCCCAGCCTTGTCACAGCCCCGCCTGGCTTGGAGGGGCTGCTTCTGGGCTCATCTGCTCTGGGAGAGGGCAGCCCGCCAGCACCAGCCCCTGCTGCAGCACAGGTCAAGAGGGGGTGCTGACGCCCCCGGGACCCATCCCTCTTCAGGTCACTGGCAAGCGGCAGAACCACCCCCAAGCCACCATAGCTGGGGGGTCAGGGACCCTCAGGGCAAGCACCGGCTGAGCCGGCACCGAAAGACACAGACATGCAGCTCCCCGGGGAGGGGCCTCCACCCCAGGCCCTGCAGAAGCCCCCAAGGACTTCCTCAAGGGTGCCCGAGATACATAAAAAACTGAGGTAGCACAGGCAGGAGCTGAGATGGTCCGTGCAGCCCCATGTGACGGGAGTCCCTGTCCCAGGCTGTGCGCCGGCTTGCCCAGCACACGAGCAATCCAGGACACGCTTGGAAACATCTCCGGGACTAGATTAAGAAGTACCAGGGTGGATTTGTAAAGCCAGACGGAACCAGAAGGAAAACACGAGTAACGGAGCCTGCAGCGGGCGGAGGAGAATCGGTGAGCTGGAGACAGCGACGCGGTGGGGCAGTGAGAGGCCGTGGCCGGTAGGAGCCAGGGCACGGTGCGGCCGGGACCTGAGGGCCGCGGCGGGGACGGCAGCTGGGAGGGGCGGACCAGTGGCGGAGAGAGAATCAAGACTCGCCGTCTCCGAGGAGATGCGCTAGCCCAGGGGTACAGCGGACCCCCTGGGGTCTGCAGGAAGGACAAGGCCACAGGCGGACACTGGGCAACGGGGCAGAAAACCCAGGTGACTGACCGGAAGACTGGAGCAGCGAGAGCCAGAGACAGCTGTCGCTCCTGGACACCCCGCACCACCCCGCGCCCCAAGAAGCCAGAGCATGAGTGGCGTCCCATGGGCGGGAGGGTCAGGGCCGCAGCCGACCCAGCGGCCAGTGAGGAGCCCTTGGAGACGGCAAGGAAAGGCCTTTCAGAGGAGTGAAGCCCGCTGGCGGCCAGCGGGCTGCTGAGCGGGGTGCGAGGCCATGTCAGGCCGGCGCGAGGGCTGAGACAGGAGCGACAGGGGGCGGGAGAGCGGTGCTGCGCGTGGGTGGGCAGGCCTGGGGGACCCGCCCTGGGCCGGCAGCGGGGTCCGCTCGTTTTGTGCTGCCTGAGTGCATTTGCTCCTCGCACCGCCGTTCTTGCGTGCTGTGCTCGCTTTCCCCGCAGACGTGGCCCTGTAAATCTGGGGTGGGCGCTGGGGAGCCCGCCTCGGCCACCCGAGGGAAGGCCACCGGGCCACTTGGCCACCCGAGGTCAAAGGGCGGTGGGGAGAGAAACAACCCAGCCCGGATTCTGTCCACGGATGTCTTTTATTAACGAATGCAAAGCACAGTACTGACGGGCGGGGCATGCATGGCGACCACAGAAAGCAACAGGGCCGGGCGGAGGGCCTCGCCGCCTCTGAGGTAGGGCGGGTGGCGCCTGGGAGCGGGACGCTGGGGACGAGCACCGGCCCCACTCGGGACTGCGGCCACGGGCCACACTGCAAGGACAGTTTAAACACAGGTCACACCCCTTCACCGTTCCGGTCCCCTCTCGGTAGACAGAGCTTCAGGGTTACTTGTCACTGGCTGGCTGGGGTGTCCCCAGGACACCGTCCTGCCCTTCCAAGGAGCAGGCCCCACTCGCCCTCACCAGAAAAATAAAGGAGCTTTGTGTTGGAAGCGCCCAGGCCGCCGTCCAGCGAGCTGGGGACCAAGCGCACTAAGAAAGACCCTTTTGCGCTATAAAAATAGTTTCACTTTATAAAAGGGGGATGCTCATCTCAGGTGGGGCAGATGTGTGTGTAAAACGTTCCAAAGGGGGCTCCGTGGGGCTGTGGGCCGGACGGTGAGAGGGCGCCTCCTGGAGGCGCGGGGGGGGGGGGAGGGAGGGGTCCCGGGAGCCGGCTGGGCCGGGGCACCGGCGGGGGTGGCCGTGCCTGCCCGCGGGGCTCAGTTGAGCAAGGTCCCGTAGAGCTGGGCTTTGGTGAGGCTGTCCTTGCGGCTGAGCCCCCCCGAGCCGCCAGTCCGCGGGAAGGCCGGCTGGGGGCTGAGGCGGGCGGCGGGGTGCATCTCCGGGGATGCCTCCATGGAGCTGGGCTCCAAGGAGTCCCTGGAACTGTGGAGGCTGGGCTCGGGCTCGGGGCTGCCCGCCGGCCCACACAGCGGCACCCCGAGCCGCTCCCCGTCCCCCTCGCTGGGCGCGTAGCCGGGCCGCGGGTCAGCAGAGCGGCCAGGGCTGAGGCTCAGGTCGCCGCTGGCCCGGAGGAAGCAGGGCTCGGCCAGGTGGCCGGGCGCCAGGTCTTCGGCCTCCGAGAAGCTGTCGGCCTGGTAGCTGGCGTACAGCGGGCTGGCGCGGCCCTCGGCCTTCTTGCTGGGGCTGCCCCCGCTGCCGTAGTAACGTTCGGAGAAGCTGCAGGGCGAGGCACGGCCGGCGGGGGTGGTGGGGTAGGAGTAGGCGCCGATGTCCTCCACGCTCAGCGGCCGCCACTGGCCGCGCCGGTCCTCCCCTGGAAGCCGCGCTGACCCCGGCTTGGCCCGCAGGCTCCACAGGTTGGGGGGCATCAGGGCCGGCTGGGGGCCTGGGGAGGCGGGGAAGCGGAAGGGCTCCGCCGGGTAGGGGGACACGGTCTGCGCAAACCCAGGGGCCACCTCGGCCTCGAGCGGGGCAGCCGCGGCGGCCGTGGCCTTGGTGAAGCGCGGGCTGCCCGGGTAGGCGGCGGCGGGCGGCTTGCGGTCAAAGAGCTCGTCGCGGCTGTTCAGGTAGATGGCCTGCTGCGAGGCGGTCAGCGTGCTGGCCTGCGCGTGCTCCTTCTCCTCTGACGTGGCGCTGAAGCTTGAGTAGGAGCTGGACGTGGGCAGTGAGCCCGCATAGCTGGGGAAGGCCTCGTGCCGGAAGCCGGTGGGGAAGGCGGCCGCCCCCGCCTCCTCCTCGTCCTCGGCCGTGCTGTCGGAGTTCTGCGCCCGCAGGAAGCCCACGTCGGTCACGGGCGCGTCCACGCTGGGCCGGCGGTCACGCGGCCGCTCCTCGGGGCAGTAGAGGGCCGTGTCGCTGCAGTAGAGGTCGCCCTTGTAGGGGGGCCGCGGCCCTGGCTTCTCCACCCCGTCGCGGAAGGCCAGGTCCCGGGCCGAGGCGTCCGACAGGCGCGAGGACAGGCTGGCGGGGTCCGGCTTCTCCAGCACCTTGGCGATGACGCAGGGGGGCACGCCGTCCGCGTAGGCCGGGTGGCACAGCGGGGACGGCAGGCTGCGGCCGTGCTTCTCCATGTGCAGGCTCACGCGCTCCTGGAGGCCCGAGGGCAGCTGGAACGGGACGGGCGCGAGGGCGGGGAGGGCGGGGCGGCGGTCAGCCGGGGCCGGGCGGCGGAGGCAGGGGCCTCTCAGGTCACGCGGCCGGAGCCCGGCCGAGCCCAGGCCACCCGTGCCTCCGCCCGCACAACCGGCGCCGGAACCGGGGCCCGCTCCGGCCGTTCCCTGCCCACTGAGCGGCCGACCCGGCCGGGCCTGAGCAGCAGACTCAGGAGCAGATGCAACAAAGATCGGGCGGCACCGCGTGCCGGGACAGCCCGCTACTGTTTGATCTATTTGTGAGTGTCGCGGGCGTGGCCCAGGCCCAGGCCCAGGCCCAGCTGGGCGTGGACGAAGGCCTGGGTGAGAGAGAGCGGGGGACGGAGGGGCCGGCCGGCGGGGCCCTGGGCCCAAGTCCTGTGACGCTGGCGACGGAGCCGAGCCAAAGGGCAGGGCTTCTGGAGGCCCCCACAGGGTCCAGCTGCCACCTCGGTGCTCACGCTGGGCGTGGGGCAGGGACACGACGCAGCCCCCCAGGAAAGGCGGGGGCTGCCGCTGGAGGGGCTGTGCAGGGTCGGGCCCGCGCCAGTGCTCGGGAAGGCCGGGGGCTCACCCAGCGCCTTCCCCTGCAGGGCTGGGTGGCTGTGAGGCGGGGCCTGCAGCAGAGGACAGCAGGGGTCCTGGGGTGGGCTCACGTTACCTCGGACACCTTATGGACCCTGCCGTAGGTCTGGCTGCACCGCAGCAGCTGGGCCGCTAGGTTGCAGTCCTTCCTATAGAGCTCCTAGAAGACAAGAGAAGGCGCTTGGCGCGGGCTCCCCAGCAGGTCCCGCCGCCCTGCAGGCCGGGCCGAGCCCGCTGCGGTGGGCAGGACGGGACCTCTCGGGCTCGACTCTGACCTGCGCTGCTGGGGCGTGGAGGGCGCCCTGCCAGGAGGCCCTGCTGGCGCCCGCGGGAACGCCCACGGGCGGGCCGTGCTCAAGGGCTCCCGGGGCCCTGCGGTTTGGGAGGCCCGTGGCCGAGGCCGCCCCTGCAGGAGCCCTCGGCGGGGAGGGGTCAGGACGGAGCCCTGCTTGGGCTGCTGCTCGCCCGTTCCGTGCTCAGGGTGGGGCCTGGATGTGGGGTGGCCGCAGGGCTGGCCGGGGCAGGGTGAGTGGGAATAGGTGGCCAGTGTGACAGGAGGTCCAGGTGGGGACGGGCTCAGCTTCCTGAGCGGAAAACAGATGCAAACAGTAGGACTTGAGGGGCTTTGGTTGCGTCTTTGGAAAATCTCTGTTGCATGTGCCTGTGGCTGGGCCTCTCCTTCCCACCAGCCCGGACCCTGCACCAGGACTCCGGCAGCCAGCCCCGGGCCTCGATGGGCCTGCTGCCCGGCCCAGCTCCGCCGGCAGCGGTGTCCGGGCTCAGGCTGGCTGCTGAAGCCTGGGCACCTGCTCCCCTCCCCCAGCCCAGAGGTCCCCCACTCTGCCTTCTGCGCTCGGGCTGGTGCCCACGTGGTCTGCACAAGGCAGGAACCTGGCCCCTGGCCCTCCACGTCTCCCTGGCCGCTCTCCTCACCTGCACGTACTCTGGCCTCAGTCTACCTGCAGCGCGAAGCCCCGCTCTGCACACCTGTGCCTGACGCCAGACCTGGGGTCCGGCCACCGGCAGGCCAGCTTCGCTCAGAGTCCAGTGCCTGCCGGGACCACCTCCGGCCGCCCCCACCCCGTGCCCCCGGGGCACCAGCCGGGAAACGGCCTCTGCTCCCCGCGGTTGGGACCCCCTTCCCTTTCTGTCAGCCCACGCTCCAAGCCTCGGTCAGCCGCGCTGCTTCAAGCGTGGCCCCGCCCCGGCCCCTCAGGCCATTGGCAGCCTCCCCTAGGCCCTCACGCTGCTCCTCCCTGCAGTCCTCTCGGTGGGGGCAGCAGTGTGGCCCTCTGCCGCGTGGCCCTATCTGGGGCGTGCTCTCCCTGTGCCCGTGGATACGGTGACCGTGGCCGCAGCCTGCCCACTGAGCCCCCGTGCGCCGTCACCACCTTGTGGCTCCCCGGCGGGCAGCCACGCGCACATTGGGGCGCATCTGTCTGCGCGCGGCTCGTTCTCAGAGGCTTGCAGGGCCCGGCATGGAGCAGACACCAGCTAGTGTCAGCACGACCTGCCCAGGGCACCCCTGATATCGGCTCACGCGCTGCACGGCTCGGGTGACCGTGGGCTGGTGGAGGAGTCCTGCGCGGCTGCCGCCGCCGGGAGCAGGGAAGCCCTGGCTGGAGCGGGGCGTGGACACCAGGGCCCCTTCCTGGTGCCGTCTGCTGCCGGCAGGGGTCTGCGGGACCCTGGGCAGGGCGCCCGGGCGAGGCAGCGCCGGTCCTTCCTGGAGGCCCCGGTCGCCTATCCGTCCAGCTCTCCCCGTGCCAGCTCTCGAGCTGGGGCTGCCGCGGCTGGTGTGGACCCTGGGGTCGGAGCGGTCTGGCACTCACGTTGTCCTCTGACAGCTTGTCGATGGTCACCTTGGCCTCCAGCAGGTGGCTGTTGAGGGCGACAATCTCGTGGCTCAGCGCTCGCTTCTCTTCCTCGTAGTGCTGGCCCTGCCCAGGGCGGAAGGAGGTGGTCAGTGAAGGGCAGGCCCCAACCTGCGGGCCTGGCCTCGGCAGCAGCTGCGCGCTTGCATCCAGGGGTGGCGGAGGCAGGCAGCCTCCACGTCTGGCTCCCCAGGCTGCCTTACAGGCCTGTGTCCCACCAGCTGGGGCGGGCAAAGCCCGTCTCCTTGTTCACCCAGAAAGCGTCAGGGCCGACTGGCTGGGGCCGCCCGCCCAGGCCGGCGCTCACCACTGCCCGCTCACACGCCTGCCGAGTTCTGAGAGCAGGAAGACCTGGGAGCCCGCTCCTACAAAGGCCGGCGGGAAGGCAGCCAGGCCGCCCCCACGTCCAGAGCCGGGGGCTGGGTGCAGCCTCACCATGCGGTACAGCTTGTCCTCCAGCTCCTGGTTGATCCTCTGCAGCGCCATGTAGTTGCTCTGGATCCTGCGGCGGGCGGCAGGGTCAGGGCGGTGCTGGGGCCACCGCCCCCCTGCCCCCAAGTGCACAGCCTCCTGAGCTGCACGCGGCCCCCCTGCCCTGCCCGGGCCTCGCCCTGCGCTCACACCCGCTGCTCACAGGCGGGGCGGGGCCAGAGCCAGAGGCCGGGCGGAGACGTGGCCAGACTGTGCCGAAGGCCAGGGTGCCCCTGAGCAAGCTGTGCGGGGTGGGTGGCACAGCTGGCGTCCCTGCGCCCCAGCGCCCAGCCCGTGCCACGACGGAGGGGGCCTGGGCAGCGTGGACGTGACACCCTGTGTGTAGCGTTGTCTTCCCGCTCAAACCCCGCCCCCAACGCTTATGAATACTTAAGGCCAACCGAGCCTGCAGCCAGTCTGCGTTCTCTCTGCTGGGAGTCTTAGACCCATTTTAAAAATGCTGCAGGGAAGTGTCTTTAAAAAAGCTTGGCTGCGGGACTGAGCTCGGGGGACAGTTGTGTGCCCAGCTGGACCGACAGAGCCCGGACCCAGAGGGCCATGAGGTGTTGATGCTGGCGCACACCAGGGCTGGGGGCCGTGAGGTGTCTGGGAAGGGCCTGCCTCTGAGGCAGCCTCTCGGGCCCAGATGCTCACTCGGCAGCTGCTGCTCCAAGTGCGACTTTGGAAAAGAGGCCTGGCCTCTGGACTCCCGGTGGGGAAGGGAAACAGCGCCTGCCCCCTGGCTCAGAGCTTCAGGGTTTGTGGGCTCAGGGCCTCAGGCCCCGCCCCGTGCACCCAGGCCCCGCCCCCGCGCTCAGGCCCCGCCCCGCATACCAGGCCCCGCCCTTCACCTGCGCAGCTTCTCGGTGACCTTCTCCAGCTCCTCCTGCGCGCGCCGCAGCTCGATCTCCAGGTAGTGGCGCGTGGAGTCGAACTCGGTCTCCAGCTTCTCCAGCTTGTGCGTGGTGTATGACAGCCGCTTGCGCAGCTCGCCCTTCTGCTCCTGCAGCGCGCTGCAACGACACGCGGCGGCGGGCCGGCCCACAGCGCTGAGCGTGGGGACGCTGAGGCCCGCCACAGGAGTGCAGCGTGTGCGCCGGGCCCACGGACACGTGAGTGCGCACTCGCCTGCCCCCCGCGCAGTGCCGGAGGCTGAGGGCCCCTCCGGGCTCAGAGGCTTTGGCAGTGAGCGGCTGCCCCGGCCGTCCGCGCCCACAGCAGCGCCCGTCAGAAGCCCTGAGCATCACGGCGGTGGACAACTGGACCCCAGCACCCGAAAGCCCACCCCTGATGGCACAGGCTGTACGAACCACTACCCCTGTGCTTCTCCCCAGCGCTGGGTGGGGCTCTGAGGCCCAGGGCCAGCAGGCTGCCTACCCCAAACTGGCAGCCGCAGGCTGGTGACCTCTGGCCAGGCAGAGGGTGGGCAGCAGTGCCCCACCTAGACCGGGCAGCTGCCAGATCACGGGTCCAGCCAGCTGCACAGTTTTGGAGACTCAGCACCTCCCCTCCACACGCATAACACGTTCCCCTTTCTCCATGGCGCTGTCCAGTCCCAGATCTAACTCCCAGGGCTCTATTTCCCCCCAGACTGAGGGTCCCCTGGGGCCCGGGGACGGGAGACAGACACTGGATAGTCCACCTTCCCGGCCGGGCCGTCAAGCACAGCAGGACACAGGCCGTGGGGGGCGTGTTTCCTTCCTCCGCTGAGCACCAGGAGCGGCCAGCGCTGGTGGGAGCCCGTCTGGGATGGTGGGCCCAGGGAAAGACGTACCGGGAGCGGCTGCCATGCGGGGTGGGGGCACCGGGAGTGATCTCCACCACGGAGGAGGCAGCAAGCTGCCGCCCCAGGCCAGCGCGCACTTGCCCGCAGGTGCCCCGCACCACGGCGCGACGAAGCCGCAGCCCAGGTCACGGGCTCTGCTATCGCAGGGCCTGTGGCCCGCCCCACCACGCACCCCGCTGTTCCCGGGACTTCGCTTCTCCCTGGGCCAGTGGCCTGCGGACACAGGTCTGAGAATTCTCCCCAGTGAAGAGCCTGGGGCGGAGAGGGCCGGCGGGAGAGAGCGCAGGGCGGGGCCCTCGGGAGCAGGTGCACCCGGGTACGGTGCCTTCGGGGGTTTGTGGTGGGGCCTGCAGAAAGGGGGGCCCGGAGGGGAGCCCCATGGCGCCATGCGGGAAGCTGGGTGCCATGGGGTCTGGGGCAGCGACTCCCCCTGGCCTAAGCCCGAGGCCCGAGGGAGAGGCGCAGGGAAGGAGGCGCCTCCTCCCAGCCCCGGGCAGAGCCAGCTCTGTGTACGCCGCACCCGCTACCACGCACGGGCGCACACCCAGCAGACTGCAAGGAAGCGCTTTTGGACTCCAGCCCAGATCTGCATTTTTTAAAAATAAAGAGCCACTTATGTTTTGAGAACCACCTCAGAGAAGGGCGAGGCAGGTCGTTCCCCAGAGTTGGCCTCCGTGGAGGCTGCAGAATGATAAGCAAGGGGGCCCCTCCTCCAAGCAGCCCTCCTGGTCCCACCTGAGCATCAGCTCCTACTGCTCTTGGCCCAATCCTTTTTCCCTAGTGGGGTGGTGCGCTTCCTGGGGTGCTTCGACCACAGGCGCAGTGGAGGTGCGCCGCTGGGGTGTGCACACTCGGAGAGAGGTGAGGACTTGTCTGCCCACCTGGGGGCCTCACAGCCAAGCCTCCCGCACCCCCGGGCTTCCATCCAGCAGCCTCTTGGTCCTGGCTGCTGAGGCCTGCTCACCCCAGCTCACTGTGCCCCTTCGTTCCGGTCCTGTTCCACCCTAGGGACCCCACTGTACAGAGGGCACCCCCAAGCCCCCACTGCCTCTCAGAGCCAGTGACCGTCCCGCTCTTACCTTGGCCACCACCCTGAAGCCCCAGCTGGACCCTGTCATCCCCAGACTCTCCGCTCCTCCCGTGGCCCGGCCACGCCACCTGCTACACGTCCGCAGGTCGCCCCCCGCCTGCCCCTCCTGTCTCGGCAGCTCACCCAGGGAACAGGCACGCCGGCCCCCGCCCCATGGGCCTGCAGTCTGGGGGCCAGGGACGAGGGGATGTGCTCACCGACAGGGTGGGCAAGGGCGGTGTAGCGGCGGGGTGCTGGGTCAGGACCACCACGCCCGGTGACCAGCTTCACGGGACCGGCCTGCCCAGGCCTCAGTTGGCCCCTGGCCTCCAGGGGAGGTCTGCCACCTGCCCTCAAATATCCCCCTTCTCCGAGCCCCTGTACCCAGCCTGTCCGGGCCAGTCCTGGGCTGGCCCCCTCATCCCCATTCCTGCCCCCGCCTTGGCAGCCGGTGCTCCTTGGCCCTGGTGTGCCTCCGGCTCCTCGGACACAGCGGGTGTCTAGGTCCGCCCGCCGGTGCCCTGCGTCTCTCCCCTTGGGCTCTGTGGACCGACCACCCCAGGCTGGTTTGCTGCACACCCCTCCCCCGCACCCTGCGCCAGTCTCACGTGGGCCTCCCAGGAGGCGCCCCAGCCCCCCATGTGGGAGTCCAGTGCTGCCCACACGGCCCTCTGCACCCCTCAGTTGGCTCAGATTGGGGGAGGCCATGGAACTCCCTCCTTGCCCCTCCCCCATCACCAAGTTCTGGGTTCAGCTTCTCTGGAGCTTTGGACCGCTCCCCTCCTCAGTGTGGGTGCTGGGAGACCTGGGGTGTGCCCAGCCTTGGCCTGCGCTCGGTCTGTGAAACAGGAAGCGCTCACCGGCCACAGCGCCCAGACGGGAGCAGGCCGTCCCGGCCCTGCCACCGCCAGGCGGCTACAGGCATGGGCCAGAGCCGGTGCCGGCGGCTCGGCTGGGGGGCTGGGCCTCCTTCAGGTGGGGACCGGCTCAGGCGCCCTGGGGCTGCAGAGAGCCCCGAAGCAGATGCTCAGGGCGACGGGTGTCTGTGGAGCCCCCCGAGCGGGTCACTTCCTCTCTGGCAGAGCGTGGCCTGGCGGGGTCACCCGCTCCTGACGTGTGCAGCAGGGTGTGAGCCCCGCCTGGCGGCGGGCCGCTCCGCTAGCCCAGAGTGGGCGCCTCCTCCTGTGGCAGCACCCCCGGCCTCTGGACTGGGCTGCGGGGGCACAAAGCCCCGTTCTGAGGGGTGCGGCACCGAACGGGGCGAAGCCAGCGGGCCGGACGCTGCCCCCTGTGGCCGCCTGCTCTGCCGGGGGAGAGGACGCAGACACGGACGACGTCTGGGACAGACGCAGAGACACCACGGAGCCGGGAGACACCGGCGGTTACCTGTCCCAGAGCGAGGGTGAGGACCAGGCCAGCCGGCCCTGCAGGACACGGGGCTGCCCGAGGCACGAGGGCACCCAGGGGCTGCGCAGCCTGCGGGTGAAGAGGACAGAGCCGCTCAGCGGGGCCTCCCGGCCGCCCCGCAGCACGCCTTCGGGGGGCAGCGGCGGGGCCGGGGGCACCTGCGGGGCAGCCGCCGCACCTGCCAGGCTGGGGCCACCCCGGGTCTGCAGGGCCTCGTGACACCGAGTCCCTCGGGGAGCTTCGCCTGTGCCGGGCCCTGCCTGTGCGGCCAGGCCACCACGCGAGCCGATGTGCTGTGGATTCCTGTCTGTTGCTCCCGGGGCCCCGAGGCAAGCCGATGGGGGACAGAGCCATGCCCCCATGCTGGGCGGCCGTGAGCATGGAGTGGGGCTCTGGGGCGGAGACCTGCGGGCCCAGGCTCCGGGAAGCCCTCTCCGCCCTCCTGGGGCCCATTGCACCCAGCCCTGCCAGGGCCGGCGCGGGGAGAGCGGGGCACCCGGCTGCCCTGCGGGAGGGCCCAGAGTGCACCCAGGACTGCCTGCACCCTGCGGGCCACCGCTGCCCCCGCCAAGGCGGGGTCTGGCTTGGGAGAAGCTGCCGCCCAGAAACCAGGCTTCGGAGGGCGGGAGATCAGGAAGGCGGAGGCCGCCCTCACTGGCACCGGCGGGGGCGCGACCTCGGCCTGCGCTGGGCGCCGGCCGTTAGAATTGTCCTTTCTACTTTGCTGGACTGTCCCGTTTCCCAGTGAGCGCGAAAAACCATTAAGAGACTTATTCGGCCCCCAGACCGAGACTAGAGGCGCGGATTTGACAGCAGGGAGCTGGCACCTGCTGCTTGTCCCTGAGCCCGTCCTCCTCCTCCCCCGTGAAGGGGCCCGCACCACCTCGGCGGGGGGAGGGCGTGACCTGGTCTCTGTCAGCTGGGACTTTGGTGTCCGGTCCTGGGCCACCGCAGCTGGAGCACCCCAGCGCTGCTGGGCGAGAGCGGGGTGTGGGCGGCTCCCCAGGAACGGCTGGGAGGGACGGGGGTGGTAGACTCGTTCGGCAGCTCGCAAGGGTCCTCCAGCCCTGGCCGCCGAGGCCCCCCAAAGGCCCCTCTGCGGGGTCTCATGGCAGGTGGGTTTCCAGAAGCAGGATGGCTTTCAGTAGAGAAGGGCGGGGCCCAAGGGGGAGGGGCTGGGCCCAAGGGGAGGGGCGGGACCCAAGGGAGGGGCCGGGCCTGAGGAGCACAGTGGGGCTGGGGCCAGGCAGACCCCCTCTCACTCTCAAGCCTGCGGGTGAGCACACCCTATCGCAGAGAAGACCAGGCCCAGGGAGAGCCAGCAGCTCTCCCAAGACCGCACCGCAAGTCTGGGGTGAGGGTGAGAGCGGAGCATGGTCTGTGGGTCCCTCCTGGGGCTGCCACCTCCCTCCAGTCACAGGGCACCCCCGAGAGGGCAGCGGGGAGTCGGGCGCTGGCAGGTTGTGCTCTGCCCCAAGTGCCCCAAGTGCGGGGAGGAGAGTCCCTGGCTCAGCAGGGCGCGCAGGGGCCGCTGCCCATGGGAGCGCAGACGGCGCCCGGCCTGAGGCCAGTCACCGAATCACCCCACCTGGCTCCGGCCACCCTCCTGCTCCTGCTGGCGGAGTACCGGCGACCCCTGGCAGACAGCGGACGGGGCACCAGGCCTGGGTCACGGGGTTGGGTGACCCGGCCTCCGTCATGGGCATCCTCGCATGGACACAGCTGCCCGCTCCCCATGCCCCTGGGGATGAGACGGTGGGGGCCGCCTGGGCCCCGGGGAGAGGGTCAGCGTAGGCCGGGTTTGGCCCCGCCCCAGGGAGTGGCTGCTGGGGAGTCGGGACACCAGCCAGCTGGGCTCCAGGGAGCTATAAGGACTGGTTGGGGGCCCGGGGGTGGGGGGGTGGGGCAGGAGACCTGAAAGGGGTGCCGCCATCTTCCCCCAGTACAGATGCAGGTGGCCAGGCCACCTCGGGCTGCCCTGTGACCTCTCCTGGGGAGGCAAGGGGGAGGAGGGCACAGCGCCTGCCCTTGGCCCGCAGGCTGCCCTCTCTCCAGCTAGCCACGCCCTCCAGGCCGGGGAGGGCCCCTCCTCCCCAGGCCTTCCTCCCTGCCGCTCCCGCTGCGGGCGCCCCCCTTCTTGGCCTCCGCATCCCTGCTTCCTTGGGAGACTCGGCTTACGCCCCCCTCTTCCAGAAAGCCTCACCTAGTTCCTGGTGGCAGAGCAACTGTCGCGGCTGGGCAGAGACTGGCCGTGGCACACGCGTGCCCGGGCCCTGGGCAGGGAGAAGCCTGCCCACTCTGCGCTCTGCGAGGTTACTGGGGCACCGAGTGTGGCTGTGGTGATGGGGGTGGCCCTGGGCGGCCAGGGCTCCCAGCACTGGGCCGAGGGTGTCCCTGCCCAGCGGCTCCCGGGGTCAGGCCGCGGCACTGCCCCCGCTGTCCCCGGGATGCGCCCCGCGCCGAGGCCGCCCCCGGACTCCCCAAGCTCGGATCCAGCCAACAGTCACGCTCCAGCAAGGCCAAGCAGCGTCATCCTCCCAGGCCAGGCGGCAGCGGCAGCGCATCTCGAGACTGTCCCCGTGTCCCCTAGCGGAGTCGCACCCTCCCGCCCGCTCCGGTTAACTCCTCCCCGCCCAGGCCGGCAGAGCGTGCTCGCTGGCCAGCTGCTGTCCTGTTCACGGCGGGGCCGGTGGGCGCTGGGCCTCCTGCTCCACCTGGCAGCCCGGTCCCCGCCCCCAGCTTCTCCCACTCCAGCTTCTCCTGCAGCCTCCCTGGAAGGAGTGCCGGTGCAGGCTCCCTGCCAGGGGCCACGCTGGGCGGGCGGGACCACACTCTGACCCTCAGAGCTGTCGCCTCGCCAAGGTGACCGGTCCCGGGACAGCCTCCTGGCTGACTTCTGAGGCAGTGGCGGCAGCGGCACTGGTGCCGTGTGACAGAGATGGGGACTGTGACCTGCCACCAGCTGTCAGGCAGCAGCTCCTGGGGAAGGCGATGCCGTGTGTACAAGTGTGTGCAAGTCCACACATGTGCATGCACATGTGTAAAGCCAGCATATACGTGTGTGTACAAGCCCACACACGTATTCATGTGTGCAAGTGTGTACATGCCCACACGTGTGCACGTGTAAAATCAGCATACATGTGTGCGTGCATATAAGCCATCATGTGTTTGTGTGTACAAGCATGTGCAAGACCATACACGTGCAAGCCCACCATACATGCATATACAAGCCCACACATGTGTTCATGTACACAAGCATGTGTAACCCCACACATGTGTGCACATGTAAAGACAACATACTTTGTGCAAGCCCACATATGTGTTTGTGTATGCAAGCATGTGCGAGACCGCACATGTGTGTGCACGTGTAAACCCAGCATATATGTGTGCACACGCCCACACATGTATTCGTGTGCAAGACCGCACATATGTGCACATATAAGGCCAGCATACACATGTGTACAAGCCCACACGTGTGTTCGTGTATACAGGCGTGTGCAGGGCTGGGCATTGTCACAGTGCTGACCTGGGAGCCCAGCTAAGAACAGTCACCTGCTCAAGCCGGAGCACCTCCAGAGGGGCAGGGACCCCTCAAACCCGACAGCTGCCCTGGTCCAGCCCCCAACCTGGTCCGGGCTCCCCCCTGCCCAGGGACCAGACTAGATGGAAACTGCAGTAGGTGTCATCGTCTCCCAGGCAGCTGCAGGCCCCACGTGCCCTCTCTGCCCAGGCAGAGCCGTGGGGCTGAGGGCCCTGTGACCTGAAGTGCCCTTGGGTGCCAGGGCTGGGGCAACACGGGGCCACATGGCGGTGGACAGGGTGGCTACAGAGCCACCCCTGGGCCTTTGCACATGCTGTGCCTCAGCTCAGCCCACCCCCTCACCTCGGGGCGCTCTGTCCGCCTCCTGATCTCCTGTTGCTCTGGGACTGTTCGCCCAGTCCCAGCCCCACAACCCGGCGGTCCCTTGGGTGCAGGGGTGTGTCTGCACCCCTTGAGGGCCCAGCCCCCAGCACGACGGGTACACAGCAGGGCCCGAGGACCAAGCGCCCATGATCGTATTCACGCCTCCAGGGCCTGCGGTCCCAGCCCCAGCCGGCCCAGCTGCCCTCACTCCCGCCACAGGCGGGTTCTGGGTGGGGCTTCCGGGCTCCCAGACGAAACTCCGCGGACCATCCAGCCCGGACCCAGGTGAGCAGGGCCGCCCATGGGCGTGCGGACCCCAGGGCCATGACCCCTCAGGGCGCCCCCGCTGGGCCCACTCACCTGCCCTACCAGCCACCCACTCCCACCACCCGCCCGCCCCGCCCAGACTCGCTCCCTCAGCGGTCAGCTGGGGGCCGGACGGGGCGTGGGAGGCCTCGGTGGCCCTGTGTGTGCGGGCGGCCACCACCGCGTGCTCCCTCTGCTCGTCTCCGTCCCTGCTAGGCGCCCTCGCCCTCACCCCTGCTCCCCTGCCCACCCGGGGACAGTCCTGAGGAGCCAGCCTGGAAGCTAGGGCGGGTTTTAGCACTGGCCAGGGGGGTGGAGGGAGGCACTGGCGCCTTTTGGGATCACATCTCGGACTCGCCTTCCGGGAAGGGGCGGAGATGCCCCGCCCCGCGTCTGAAGCTCTCCGCGGCCGCTGCCAGGGCTCTGTCCCAGCGAGGGAGGGACGCACCTGCCCTCCCTGCCTGAGACGCTGCTAGCGCCAGGCGGGCGGTCTGCTTCCACGCCAGCTCACCCGGCCCTGGGAGATGGGGCCGTTACTGCCCCGCTGTTCGCAGAGGCAGAAACAGCCGGAGAACCCGGAAACACCCCGGACCACACCACAAGCTGGCCAATCTGGCCCAGACTGTAGTGTGACTTCCCGTCTGGCACTCCACGAGGGGGGCTCTTGGGTGGGGACTCAGGTGGACTGTGGGGCAGAGGCCGGGGGGCAGAGGGAAGGTGAGCGGCAGCAGTCCTGTGCAAGGAACTGCTCACGGCCGACCTCAGCCCCAAGGCGAGCCCCAAAGGGAGGCTGCCAGTCACACTGTAGTAAGAAGCAGTCCCCAAGCCCTTTGCGCGGGGCTCAGTTTGGTGCTGGGGATGGGCGCTGGGTCTGCTGGGACAGCAGGCAGCAGGGGGAGAGACGGAGCAGAGCGGAGGTTGAGGGGAGGGCAAGGACGCTCAGTGGCAGTCCCGGGGCTGCGGTGAGCCAGGGGTCCCTGGGGAGGCCTGTCCCATGGCGCCAGGCCCGACCCTGCGGGCGGTGAGCTTTCTCTGCCGGACAGCAGGTAGGGGCCTGCCCAGAGCAGGGCTGTGCCAGGGGCCGTTAGAGAAAAGGGGACACAAGCCCAGGACAAGTAACAGCCTGTGTACCCCCAAACGCACTCGTCCCCCACACCTGTCCCTGTCTCGAGAGCCAGCAGCTCCATCCTTCCAGCTGCTCAGACCCCACCCAGGAGTGGTTGTCAAGCCTGCCCAGCCCTGCCCACAGCCCACCTTCCAGGAGACCTGCCGGGCCCGCACCGCCTCCACCCGCCCGGCTCCCCGGGCGTCCCTGCTGCCTCCCAGCTCAGCCACTCGCCCTCACAAGCCCCAGTGTCACCGCTCCACTCGCAAGTCCCCAGTGGCCATGACTCACCCCGAGGACGCTGGGTGCGGAGACCGGGGCTCCACCTGCCCCGGCCCCTCTGCCCCCTCCCCGCCCCCAGCCTCCTCCACCGCCCGACCACCCTGGCTTCCGACAGGACAGGGCGCCTCTTCTGGGCCTTTGCACCTGCTGCCCCTCTGCCGGGAGCCCACCCCAGCCAGCCACGTGTCTGCCACCCGCTCAGGCCTGCGCCAGTGGCTCCTTTGCGGGGGCCTGCCCAAGCCATGTGGTCATGCCGGCCCCACGTCCAGCTGGCACACGCCCCTGCCCTCCTGCGCGGGCGGCGGGCAGCCCTGGGCACTGACATAAAGACTCTGTCTCCCTCAGAAGAAACTGGGAGGGCTGGGCCCAGCGGGCGGGTGGCCGAGAGCTGCAGAGGGACGTGGCCCCGCCGCTGTCAGCAGCGTCCCTGTGCTCCCGACGCCAGGCCTCGCCGGGCTAGTGCGGCCTCAGGGCGCCTCCACCCGCTCCTGCCCACTCAGGCACCTCTCGGGCAGGGCGCCCCAGCTGCAGGGGAGGCCACATCCCTCCACTGAGGCTCTTACAGCTGGTGATTAAAAAAAAAAAGCGAAAGCCCCTGCTCCGGGGCCAGGGCCCCCGCCAGCCGCGGGTCCTGTGGGCCGAGTGCAGAGGCCCGGTGCCTGGGCGTCCCAAGCCGAAGCAGCGCCCCAGCACCCCATTCCTGCCCCTGCACACAATTCAGCCTCCTTTGAGAGCATTTCCTGGCACCTGCTACACGCTGGCCCTGAGCACCGGGTCAGCACGGCCCCCGCTCTGGGAGGGGCCAGTGGCAGTCGCCACGAAAGACGTAGGCGAGTTGGGGGTCGGCGGGGAGGGGGCCGCACTGCCAGGGTAGAAAGCACTGGGGCGAGGCCCCCGGGAGGGACGAGCGCCACGTGGACACTGTGGAAAACACTCCAGGCGAAGGGCGCAGCCTGTGCAAAGGCCCTGGGGCCCCGTCAGAGCGACTGCAGGGAGGCTGGTGGCCGAGCGGCGGGCAGGGGCGGCCAGCCGGTCAGGGATTTCACAGGGGCTGCCCGCTCGCGAGGGTGGCGGCCTGGCGTGCCCTGCAGCACCGCGTGGCCAGGGCAGGGCTGTCCCAGCGCGGTCACGTGAGTCATCAGCGCCCCTTTTAACGAGTGTGAAGGCACCAGCGGGAGGTGCATTTGCCACACACGGAGCTGACAGCGCTTGCACCGGAACCCCCGCAAATCAGTACGGCACCTGACGGAAGCCTGCTCGGACCTCGCAGGTCCGAACAGGCCGTGAGCCAGGGCACCCCCTTAGCAGACCCCCACAACAGAACCTGCCGCCTGCTGGCTGTGCCCAGTGTTGGGGTGACTGGAGGACCCCCCACCCGTGGGGCAGGGTGGGCAGCAGCACCACGGAGGTGTGAGCTTCTCCCTAAAGCTGCCCTGGGCAGCCGCTCCACTCTGGGGTACCCCAGAAAGTGCGTGCTCCCCACGATCCTGGACAGGGGTGTCCACGGAGGGTAATTCACAAAGTCCAGGCCGGAAGCTGGGCAGACGTCCGCCAATGAAGGGACCGACCGTGAGAGGGTCACTCACGTCGGGCCCCTGGGGGCCAGCCAGGGGCTGCCCCACGCCACCCAGGGGGCTCCAGACGCTGTTTTGGCGCAGAAGCCCCAAGGAGCAGAGGCTGTGGCACTACGTGGCTAGATGCTCTCAGCACCGAAGCCCAGGGGAGCGAGTCAGAGCCCAGGCCTGGGGCTGGGGCTGTGGGGGCGGTCTGGGGCCTGTGGGGGCAGTCTGGGGCCGGTGGGGGCTGGCACACTCCGCTGCTCGCCTGCGGGCAGCTGCAGCTCCGCCCTGCACAGGTGTCTGTTAACTTCTCTCCTTGCCTGTCGCAGTTCAGAACTTTGAAAAATGACACAGGGGCAGGGTGGGCTGGGGCGGCTCAGCTCTGGGTTTCCCGCATCTGGTGCCGGGCGAAGCAGCGGACCCTGTGCCTGCGCGAGGCAGCAGAGGGGGTGAGCTCAGGCTAGAGGCCCCAGAGCTCAGCGGCGGGAGCGGCAGGGCACAAGGACTTGTGCAAATCCTCAACGTCCAGGAGGAGCCGTCCCGGGACAGCAGCAAGAGCGGGTCAAGGGCCTGGGGCACAGCCCAGAGCCAAGGGTCAGACTGCCAGGCCCTGGGGCTGGCAGGAGTGGGGGTCAGGCCCAGACCCAGGGTCCGGGGTGAGATGGGGAACACACCACGCACCCCGCCCCACATGCCTCCGCAGACCCCGGGGTCTTTGCACTTCCTAGAAGGCTTGCCCCGTCTGTCCTCCTGGCAAGTTCCCGTCCATCCTCTGAGCGCTGGCTCAAATGCCCTTGCTTCCAGGAAGCCCTCCCTGATATTCCAGGCTGGGCCCTGGTCCGACCTTCCGGGGGGTCTCTCCTGCTCTGGAGGGTGGCCTGGGTCTTACTGCGTCTGAGTCCAGCACAGCGCCTGGTGCACGCCGGGAGAGGGCCCTTGGGGGTGACGGGAGGGGGTGGTGTGGACAAGAAGGCAGGCAAGGGCTCCCTGGGGGCTGGCAGGCAAAGCAGGGCGCTGAGAGGGAGACAGCGTGTGGGACTTGAAGTGGGCTGCGGGGGGTCGGTGGTGAGACGTGGGAGCTGGGCAGCACTGGGGAGGCACCCCACAAAGGGAGCCTCGGTGGGTCGGCCTCGGTGGTCCTCATGCTCATTTGACATTTACTGTCTGTGCCCACAGCTAGGCCCGTTCCAGGCACAGGTCGGCGTGGCAGGGGCCGGGCTGCCCCCCAGTGCCGAGTGCAGGCCTGGAATGCCCAGTGCAGGAGCCACACTCTGGGGCCAGAAAGTGGCGCCGGGGACAGGTCAGCCTCTAATCACAAACGCGCCTTCTCCCGCCGAGGGACCCGTGCTGGGGGTTCCTGAGTCCCCCGCCAACCCCTACCTGGGCCGGGACATGGGCCAGGTCACCCGCAGTGTGACCTCCCAGCACCCCTCCCAGCACCTCTGCAAGGACGGTGAGGCCTGAAAGGTCACCCGAGGCCAGACACGGGCCTGCACCTTCCGAGGTGCCCGCACCCCTCTGGGCCTTCCTGCCTTGAACCCACAGCACTAAGTGTGGCCGGGTCGGCAGCGCCACCGCCCTGGAAAGAAGGGTCTGGCCAGGCTTGCGGGCAGCTCTGAGGGCATGAGTGGGGCAGAAGAGGAGGGGGCCGGCCCTCCCCAGACGGGAGGCTCCGCTCCTGGCTGCTGCAGAGCACCCGAGGGCCGTGAGCCCAGCGCAGCCCGGAAGCGCAGGCCCTGGCCACCACCACCACCCTTGGGACCGGCCTGCTGGCCGGGCAGTGCCCATCGGCCTCACAGCCCAGGCGGTGGGTGTGCCCACCTGGGTGCCCAGCCAGGCCGGGCTGTCTCAGCCACCTCCAGCACACGGGTGGACTCCCAAGACCCGTGGCTGAGCATGGAGAGGCTGGGGGAGCAGCGTGGCGGAGCCCCCGGGGTGGCAGAGCTCGGCAGGAACCTCCTCGAGTCCCTCTGTCCTCCGGCAGAGTCTGGCCAGCGCGGCACGGGCGAGACGACAGCCAGCACGGGCACCGCCCGGGTCAGCGGCCCAGGGCCAGGGCTCCCCGCTGCCTGGTGGGCCTAGCTGTGCGAGGTGAACTGGCTGACGGACACTGGGCCTCGGGGTGAGCACTGGCCATCTAAGCAGGCCCCGCCCTCCAGCCCGGGGTCAGAGGAGCGAGCCCCTAGGCCTGACCTGCGCACTGGCCCTGTGCGCCCCGTCTGGGGTCTCCATGCCAGTCCACCTGAGCCAGGCTCGCACCTGAGCACTCCCCAGTGCCAACCTGCATCCCTGAAGGTCAGCTGGGAAGGCCGGGCCCTGTGGCCTGGACCCAGGGGCCTGCCTCTGGGGGAGGGGTGCACCTCCTGCCCTGCACTCTGGTTCTGGCCGGGGGTGGGAAGTGGGCCAGGGAGGCCCCGGCCCCTGCGGGCCACCGAGGTGCTGAAGCCCGGCAGCCAGGAGCCTGCTGCCCACGCCACGCCTGTTCACACTCCGGAAGGAAAACACCACGGGAGGGGTGTTCCCAAAGGGGGGGTCAGGGTGGCTGAGGAAGTAGCAGAGGAAGTCGCGAATATTCAGATCTACTCCCAGCCGGCCCCAGGGAGCCTGGTGGAGCCCTGGAGGCTCAAAGTTAAGCACTGGGAGGCGGCAGGGGACACTCCCCAGCTGCCATCGCGGATTCCCCCAAAATGGCTCCAAGACATCACGGCCTCGGCCAGCCGCCTCGAGGACTCCATCCCCACCCCACCCCCACCCGGCGGAAACTTGAAAGCTCCGAACCCCGCAACTGTCAGCTGGGGGGTGGAGGGCGGCCAGCGCCGGCGCTTAGCCGCAGGAGCCCAAACCAGGCCCCGGGGGACAACGTGTGCCCCGGGGCAGGGCGCAGAGGCCCTCGGTGGCGCACCCCCTCCCCCAGCCGCGAGGCCGGCCCGGGTGGAGGAGCCCCCGCGCGGGGCTCCCCATTGTCTCGCCGCGCGCACACGCACCACACACCGCACCCCGGCCCGGGCCAAGCCCGCCGAGGTGGCCGGTGGCTGCCCCCGCAGAGCCCTGCCCCCGCGAGCCCGCCGACCCGGCCCGCGAGCCGCGCGGCGGAGGACGCCCCACTCACCTGAGTTTCTCCATGTCTGCGGCAGAGGCCTGCGAGGAAGCAAACGAGAGGGTCAGCAGGCAGCGGGCGTGCGCTCCGCGGCGGCGCCGGGCACAGCGGGCACGGGCGGGCGCGGCGCGGGGCACGGTGCCCGCGTGGTCGGCCGGCGGCACGCCCGGCCCGCGCGCCCCCGACCCCCGCCCTCGCCGAGTCGCGGCCGCGGGGGTGCGCGGGCGGCCGAGTAACAGGTGAGCCCGCCGGCCGCCGCCCGCGCCGAGTTACGCCCCCCGGGGCGAGGAGGGGGCCGGCCGGGACGCGGGCGCGCCGGCCCGGGGCCACCGGCGTCGTCGGCAGACGGGCCCGGCCGCGTCCCGCGAACTCTCCCGCGTCGCGGCCCCGGGCTCTCCCGCGCCCCGCCCGTTAACCCCCGCGGCCCCGCACTCGCGCCCGGAGGAGGTGCAGCCCGGATCGCGGGCCGCCGAGTCGGGAGTGCGCGGGGAGGACGGCCCGCGGGGCGGCAGGAGCGCACGCCCGCTCGGGCCGAGGGGGTGGCATCTGGGGCGTCGCGCTCTCCGGCGGGGACGCTGCCCTCGGATTCCGGGGTTCCGGGCCCGGCCCGAGGGATTAACCCCTGCGCGCCCGGCTCGCCCGAGGGGCTCCCTGCCGGGCTTGCGCAGACCCGCCCGCGCGCCTCGGAGACCCTCCCCGCCCGCCCGCCCGCCGGCAGCCCCTCGGCGCGCCGGGACCCCCCGCCGCGTTAACCCCGCGGGCGCCGGCGAGCAGCGAGCGGCCCGGGCGGGCTCGCACTTCCTGCGCGGAGCGGGGGGCGGGGGCGGGCTCCGGGCGCCCGGCAGAGGCCGCTCCCGGGGGCTCGGCCCGTCCTGCCGCGCGGCGCTGGCAGCCGAGGGGCCGCGGCCGAGCCCAGGGCACCGACGCACCTGGGAAGACTGGTGACTGCCCATCCCGGCCCCTGGCGCCGGGCGCCGCCGCCGCGTCCGCCGGGAGCGCGCTCCGCTCGGTCCGGGCCCCAGCCGCCTCCCCCACCGCCCCGCCGGGCGAGGGCGCAGCCTGGCCGCCGGCGCCAGCGAGCGAGCGGGAAGGCCGGTCGGGGGCCTGGGCCGCCAACTCCCCGGCTGCCGGGGCAGGCCTGCCTGGGACGCGCCGGCCTCAGTTTCCTCACCTGGGGGCCGGGCGGGGGCAGGGGGACGGAGATCCCCTCGGCTGCCCTTCTGTCCCGCGGGCTGCGAAAGGCTGGGCCGGCAAGGGATTTCCAAGGAATGAGCCTCAAAGAACCGGAATTGGCACCAGCAGAATCCGACCTCGGGAAGTTGTGCGGCCAGTGAGCCTGCGCCGCCCCTGTCCACTCTCCTCCTAGCCGCCCCAGCCCCAAACCCTGATCGCCCCCGCCCACCTTTCCCAGGTCCCATCACCAGGCTGGGCGCACTCGATCCCAGCATACAGCAGGCGCTCAATAAGCACAGCGGCTGCATGTCTGGAGCTGGAGCTGCCTTGGCGCCCTCCCCGCCGCTTCCCGCTGGCTGTGCGCGCTGGCGGGAGCCCTGTCCCTTCACCAGGGCACCCAGCACCCAGCAGGCCTGGCCTCCCACTCAGGGTGGGAGGAGCCGAGCACTGGGGAGGGTCAGTGCAGCCCCAAAAGCCCAAGTGTTCCAGGCCCCCCGGATGCTTCATGCCCTGTCTCTCCCAGGGCCGAGTTCCTGGGGGTGAGGGGTGACAGGTGGGGTGATCCCTGTCCCCCAGGGGCTAACAGTTGAGAAAAGGACAAAGAACCCCCACAGTCCTGGGAGTCAGCGGGAAGGAAGGGTGACTGTGAGGACACCCTACGGCCCTCGCTGGCTCACATGCTTTCCATCTGGCTCTGGGGAAGTGGTCCCCTATTTCAGAGACAACCAAAGCAAAACTCAGAGAGTTGGGTCCAGCCGGTGAGACCCCCCTCCTCCCAGGCCTTTCCACCCCAGCGGGGGCCCCTCGTGCGTCTCCACGTGCCCCCGTCACTCTCAGTGAGTCACCTGTCAGGAGCTGGTGGCAAATTAATAAGACTGTATTAAAATTTAATTTTAAAACCCAGTGTTAATTATTTATATTGAATGTTTCAGCTCTTCTAGAGGCCTGTCTGGGGATTTCTCCTCTACAGAGGGACTCTAGAAAAGACTGGTGAGTTGCCTGTGGTGTGGGCTAGGGTTCGGTGGGGCGACAGGGCAGGAGTCCAGACCTAGAACCTCGACATCCCCTCCCTCCCTCAGCTCTCCCAGACCCCGAAGTCCACAATGTTCCCAGACCCGGTACCCGGTGGGATAACCCTCGTCCTTGCACTTGAAGGCCACCTCCTCCAGGCAGGCCTCTGTGGAGGCCCAGTGGGGTTCCAGCCTGCACCAGAGGGAACCTCCCTGGGGCAGGGCCTCCTCATCTGGGGTTGTGTCTGGCGCCTCACGGGGTGCACACGAGGCTCTGGGGGTGTGCATTGCGCTGCCTGGGGCCAGGGAGCGGGAGCATGACGAGGCAGGGCCGACGGGAGCCCTGTGCCTTTGGCGGCCTCTTGGTACTGGGCCAGGGCCACACGTCCAGCCTGGACGCTGCAGCTCGCTTACTGCAGATCTGGGCACATTTCCAAGATGCCCTCACGACTGCGGGACTGGTCCCGAGTTGCTGAGGGACACCCGGGCCTCCGAGCGGGGCTGGCAGCAGGGCGGGCACGCCTGGCCGTGGCGGTGTCTCCGTGGGCCGCTGTTCTGAAGGGCCGAGGACGTCCTGCCCCAGTGGCCCACAGGCGGGTGGGGTCCCAGCGGTTGCCTGGCCCAGGCGGGCGCTGTGGGCCTCTGGGTGCTGCTGGCCCTCCCGCCACCCCACACGCGTGGCGGCCCCTCCCTGCACACGCCGTGCCCTCCCCGCGGTTGGCCCGAAATGCTGCCCTCGGCCTGGGCACCTTTGTCCCCAGCAGCCTCATGGCGGTCGGCCCGAAATGCTGCCCTCGGCCTGGGCACCTTTGTCCCCAGCAGCCTCATGAGCCAGCTCCTTGTCCCATGGAAGGGCCTCAGCTCACCTGCGACTCCCCTCAGTGTCCTGTCCCAGCTGGCCCCTCCCAGACCTGAGCTCCGCTCAGTTCCTGGCCAGCCATCGCTGCCTCTCTCCTGCTACCTCCTGTGGGACTCTGGGCGCCGGGAGGACCACCTGGCAGAAGCGGCCACCTACCAGTTCTGCTGTGCCCTGTGGGTCCCCTCCCTGGCCGGGGATCCAACTCACGCTGCGGTGGCTGTGGTACCCACCCTTTATTCTGCAGCAAAATCAACCCCCCTTTGCAAGGAGGATCTTGCAACCCCCGTTTTACAGCCACAAAAACAAAGGCTCCTGTAGGCAAAGTCCTGCCGTTTGTGCAAAGTTGTGTGGGGATTTGGGGCAGGCCCCTGCCCATTCCCGGGGCCCTGAGCTCTGGGGCTGTGCATACGGATTCACCTCTGGCCTCTGGCCACCCCCGCCTGCCCCTCCTGTGACACACGCCAGCTGCACTGGCCACGTCGGCCTCCCTGTCAGCCCCAAGCTCCCCAGCTCACTTCTGCCCCGGGGCCTTTGCACGTCTTCCCTCTGTGCTGTGGCCTTCACGACTGCCCCCTCCCCGACCAGATGATGCCTTGCCCACTGCTGCTCTTGGGCCCTGGACCCATCCTCTGTGGCCCCCGCCTCTGGCTCCCTCAGCCTGACCGCGGGCCCTGTCTCAGCCACCGTGTCCAGCCCCAGGCCGGGTGGAGGCCTTCAGTGGCAGTGGTGACGGCCCAGGTGAAGGCACTTACGCTTAGTCCCCCAGCAAGGGCATCTGCTCTCCGCACCCCCCCCCCCCACCTCCTGCTCACTCCCATCACCCCGGGACCTCCAGAGCCTCTTCTAAAGTGCCAGGGCCTGGAGGTGCAGGGCGCACAGCTCGGCAGGTGGCCTGCCTGCTCCGGCCCTCATGAGGCCTCTGCTGCCTGGCTCCCTGGGGCCGTGTGACCCAGACCTGGTGGTTCTGGTGCCCACAGAGGAGGAAAGGGCCCTGGCCTGACGGCTCACGGGGCTGTATGCAGGCCGCGGAGGCCAGGGTCCGGTCCAGCTCGCCTGCCACCGCTGCGACGTCAGGGCAGTCCTTTGCTCCCCTGGGGCCCCCACCTGGTGCTCAGCCCTGGGGCCTCCTGTGTCCACTGTGGGTCCAGCTTCCTCAGTTTCCGCCTTGTCCTGACCCCCCGCCTCCAGGGAGTAAGCCAGCAGAGGACTATGGAAGCAGGGAGGAAGCCTGGGGCGAGGCCAGGACGGCTACTCACTGCCCATGGTGGCCGCTGGCCTCGTGTGCCCGCAGCCGGGCTTCAACCATCTGGGCTCGGTGCCCCTTGGCCCGCGGGGCAGAACCGGTGCCAAGTGGCCTGTGGCTTCCTGGCTGTGTCTCGTAGGGGCCCGTGGGGAACAGACTGGCGGGCTCGGCCCCACCGTCTGTGTTCACTGAGGGACATCGGCCCCGCGCCCTGCAGACTCTGGTGGATCCGGCCGGGCTGGGCCCAGCTGTGCACCTGAACTGTCAGGGGCAAGTGAGCAGGCTGGGGAGGGCGGGGATGCCCCGGAGGGGGTACCTGTGCTGGGCGGGAGCGTCCAGGCGCCAGGGGGCAAGGTGGCTGGGGGCCTGGGGGCCTGGGGGCCTAGGGGCCTTCAGTCTCTCGTGGAGAGGTTGAAAGCCGCCACGGGCCAGAAGGGTGTGGAGGGTGCACTGGGTGAGTGCGGGCCCAGGGCCCAGGCGGCGGGGCCTGGGGTGGAGGAGGGAGCAAGAACTGCCAGAGATGACCTGGTCAGTGCTGGGGGCTGGGCAGTGGGTGGCCGGGGAGGGGCGACCGTGGGGAAGAGCAGGGCTCTGCCACGCCGGGTCAGGGACCACATACCGCTGCCAAGCGCCCAGACACTCGCGGGCCCCGGCCAGCACCCCCTGAGCGCCCCCTGAGGGCAGTGGAGCCTGCCCCTGCGCCCTGGGTGGGGCTACCCCCGGGAGGGGATCCCCACCCCGGCTGAGGCTGCCGCTGGGCTGCAGGGCTCGGCCCCACCCTGCAGGCCCCATGGCCCCTTCCAGGAGGGTGGGGCAGACACTCCAGGCCCGCAGCTGCAAACTGGCCTCCGGAGCTAAACCGGGCCCACCAGCATGTTGAATTTGGCTTGCAAGAGGGTTTTAATTTTTTTAAAAAAACATTTGAGCCAACATTTAAAAATTGGGAGCGTTTACATTTTAAAATCCGTATTTTTGGCTTCTACTGAAATTTTGGGAGATCTGGCAACGGCGGCCCACATTCCCACGTGGCAACGGCGGGGGGCTGGAAGCAGCCACCTCTCCAGAGGCACCTCGGGGCACCACTCACACCCAAGCTGTCCTACAGGTGGGGCGGCTGAGGCCCAGAGGGCGGAGGCACTTGTTGGGGTCACTCGGGGAAAGGCTGGCACAGACCCCAACCACCGCCCTGGGGACTCCAGGCTGCCCAGGGGCCTGTCATGCCCCCCTGGGTGCTGCAGAGCACCCCCAATCTGCGACCCTGCCCTGCACTTCCTCATCTTTCTCTGACCCCTGTGCTCTTGACGTGGCTGGTGAGTCATTCACACTATAGTATGAGTTAGGGTTGGGCCAGATTTGTGGGCAGTGGCAGTTGGAGGTGCCACAGAACTTCCATGGTGGCTTTTTCTTGCTGGACCATGAAGGGAAGGGCCGCTGACCCACTCGTGACCGCACAGAAGGACGGCGCAGGGGAGGACTGGAATCCCAGGCCCTCCCGGGTGCTCCCCAAGGTGGACGATGATGGCGCTGCAGGCATCGCCCGTAGGCCAGGGCTTCTGGCTGACGACGGCAAGCCAGGGGTCCGCCTTGCTTCCCTGATGCCCCTCCCCACTCTGGGCTGTTCTGGGGACACAAGCCCATGCCAGCTTGGAGGGCAGGACACAGGGCACCTCGTCGCCACCGTCCACTCGGGCACCGGGCTCCGGGCTCCAACCGCGTCACCCTCCGCCTCCGAGCCCCTGGCCCTGCCCTGACGTGTGAGGACGCCGAGGGCATGGGGGTGGCCTTGCTCCCCAGCCAGGCCCCCCGCTGCTACACCGAGCCCCAGCCCCGCTCTAGGGGCTGGTCCAGGTTTCTCGCCGCAGCATCTTGACGTGGCTGGTGTGAGGCTGGCACCCAGGGCCCAGCCGTGATGGACGGGCGCCTGGGGCAAGGGGAGACGTCTACTCCCTCTTGAAGGAGTCCTGCTCCCCAGCACCCGTGGTTGGGCCCCAGCCTGCGACACAGCGTTCCCCTGGGGCGCGGAGGTCCCCAGAGTGGTCTGTGTGGTGTGCTGAGCCCGGCGTGGTGGAGAGGGGGCCCGGGTCAGCGGGGAGGAGGCCTTGTCGGCAGGTGGAGGAAAAGCTGCACCCCAGCCCTGGGGAGACGAGGCCCGGGGGCAGTGACCTGTGCGGTCACAGCCGGCAGCAGGCCCTGGACTGAGTTCCCACAAACCGAGAGGTCCCGGCCGAGCGCCCCAGCATCACAGCGCGCCCAGGCAAGGGCCTCCCGAGCCCCCTCACTGCTGTGCCCCCGTCCCCTGAGAACAGCCAAGCCCATCTGCGTGACCTCTCTGTGCCTCGGTTTCCTCCTCTGCACGGGAACGGGGTGACATCCCTCCTGGGGCGCCAGAGCTTGGGGTCACGGGCCTGGAACAGCTGTTCTAAGGTTTGGCCGAGGCTGTGGCACGGGGAGGGGTCTGCTGCGGCTCCCTGCAGCACAGCCATTCTGGGGGGCCTGGTCCAGGCTCCCACCAAGCTAGACTGAGGCCCCCACCCAGGCCCCTGCCGAGAGGCACTGTCCAGGACCCGCCAGCCCCCAGGGCACAGACAGCCTGGGGGACAGAAGGGCGACACCAAGTGCCCCGGCAGACGCTGTCTGCTGCGCCCACACGGCTTGGCAGGCCCTGCCCTCCCTCTTCGTCCATCTGTCTGAGGCAGAGTGGCAGTGCGGGGGAGCTGGGGCTAGGAAGACCTCCCCCGCAGGCCGAAGCCCCGGCCCGACCCTGGTGTGAGCTCCACAGGGGGCGCAGCACCAAGGACACCATGGGGTGCTGGGGGTTGTGATTCTCGACCGCACACGGAGGTGTCAGCCGAAAACTCAGAGGCGGTCACTGCGTCGTGGTGACCACCCAGGGCCGCCAGAGTGCCCCACGTTGATTTCACTATTGCTGTCTCCTCATCTGCAGTCAGCCCCCAAATACTCTGCCTGCTCCATTCAGAAATTTCACCTTAGAGATTCATTCCTTTGGCGCTAACGGTCATTCCTAGTAGCCCTATTGCAAAGCAGGTATAAAGAGGGAAGTGGGGGGGAGGGAGCAGGCGGCTTTCGGGCCATGAGTGCGGCATGGAGGGGAGGCCCCAGCAGACCAGCCGTCTGCGGAGGGTGGGCCAGGCCAACACTTACCTGGCTGGGAGGCTGCCGGGGGGAGGCAGCTTGGCCTCCTTGCCGGCCACTGGTCTCCACAGGCTGGCCTGGCTGGACGCTGCTTGCACCCTCGGTGGCTGCCTCGCCAGCCAGCGGGGCACCCAGGACCGGGCTCGTCTCTGGGACTGCAGCTCGTGCGAGGGGCCACTGGGCTGGGCCTGGACCTTGCACAGCTGGGGACGGCTCTGGGCGGTGGCCTCTGGGGCCCCGGAGGACCTCTAGGGTCCCGGGGGGCAGCACCCGCATGGCGACCTCATCCAGGAACCTGGAGAAGGGCGGCCTGGCTCCCTGCCCGCGGCCGAGGTGGGCAAGGGGGCTGGGGGCAGGCCCGTTACCTGTGCTCAGGGGGCCTGGGGGGAAGGGCAGGCCAGGTGCCGCCTGCGTCTCCTGCTGGCCAGGCCAAGCTACCCTGCTGGGCTGAGACATCTTGCCCTCGGGGCTCCCCCCGGGGCTCGGACCAGGCTGGCGGCTCTGGCGGGCCTCCCTGCATGCCTCGTCCCCAGGGGCTCCGGCGCTGGGCGCCAGGACGCAGCAGTGGCCGTCCTGCGGGGGGCCACCAGGGTCCAGGCCGTGTGTGCGGGAGCCGGCCCCAGAGAGCATCCTGCTTGCTCAGGCCAAGGCCAGGTCTCTCCAAGTGCCCCTCGGCCCCTGCCTCTCCTCCCACAGGGCTCTCTGGGCAGGGCCGCCGCAGCTCACTGGCCAGAGCGATCGGCTGGACGCCCATCGATCCGAGAGCACGTGGCAGGACGGCCGCCCACCCCACATCGATTCTCACTAAGTGGGATTCGGCTTCCGGGCTTAGAAAGTGCCAGAGAGGTGAAGGTCATGTCTGGGCTCCGTGTCTGCAGGGGGTGTGGGTGTAGCCTGCACTGGTGAAGACTGGGGTGCAGGGAGGGGCTCTGGGCAGGGCTCACACACCCTCTCGCAATGGCTCCTGTCTCGTCTGCCAGGCGCAGGGACCTGGCGCGGGGACATGGCGGGGCAAGTGGCCAGAGATGGCCACGGCCCTGGCGTGAGCGGGGGAAGCCAGCAGGACCCCTGCAAGAGGGGAGGGTGTGGCGGGACTGCTAGCGGTCCGCGGCTCCCCTGTCCTCCCTTACTCAAGGGCCCTTATCTTATTCTGCAAGGCAAGACACCAGCTCAAACACCGCACTTCCCAGGCTCCGCTGGGAGCCGGGGAGCAGTACTTGAGCAGAAGCTGCAGGTGTGCTCCGGGAGCGCTCCTGAGACGGCATCAGGCAGCGTGCCTGCGCCCTTTCTGCTCCCGCCCCCATCCTCCTGGGTCCTACCTGGGACACAGACGTGATTGGTGGAGGTGTCGCAGCTACTCTGCACCACGAGGCAAGCTTGTGGCGGACACCACACAGAGGAGACGGAGAAAGAGCACAGGTGTCTGCTGACCCCTCAGTCATCACAGCGGCCTCGGCCCACCTGCCTCTGCGCGTTTTTAACTCGAGGGAGAAATACCCCACCGTGTTTTATTTGCCGTGCTTGTTGCCACGGTCACCAGCGCTGCAGGCAGCCCTTCGGTGATACGTGGGACCGAGGGGAGGAGCCAGTCGGTTCAGTGTGAGGCCAGCGCCTCCGGCACGAGGAGGTCCAGGAGTGATCTGGCGCAGAGGGGCCGGGGAGCCTCACCCAGGGGCGGGCCGGCCGGGCCTGGCTCTTTCCTCCTTTGCATGGAGGAAAGAAGAACCTTTGCATGGTCCGTCGCACCAACAGTCAGTGTGACCTTTTAAGATCACGGGCCAAATGACCAGACAGCACCCACATCCACCCCCTGCAGGGCCCAAAGGGCCTTGCTCAGCCCTATCTGTCTCAGGCCTTCACATTGGCTGCCGCCTCTGCCAGGACCTGTCCTTCTCCCCCCGGCCTGTCCTTCCTCCTCGCCTAACCCCCAGGTAATGCTCAGAGCCCTGGTTCATCCCCTTCCTGCCCCCAGGTTACACCAGACACCCCTGCAACAGCCTCATATAACCTGCTCTGGTCATAGCACCCCCCACCACAGCATACATTTTCAATCATTTGTTTATTCTCTATGCCCCTGAGAATGTAGGGTCTCTGCCCCAGCTCTCTGCGCATAGAAGGTGCTTACGATAGTAGTTCTTGGATAGATGGATGGATGGATGGATGGATGGACGGACAGACGGACGGATGGATGGACGGATGGATGGATGGATAGAGGGTGGATGAATGGGCAGATGGACAGATGGACGGACGGATGGATGGAGGATGGTTGGATGGGGGACAAACGGGTGGGTGGATGGAGGATGGTTGGATGGGCGGGTGGACGGATGGATGGATGGACAGATGGAGGATGGATAAATGGGCGGATGGACAGATGGACGAATGGATGGACGGAGAATGGTTGGATGGACGGACAGACCGACAGACGGATGGATGAATGGGCGGATGGACGGACGGACGGATGGAGGATGGTTGGACAGGCAGATGGACGGATGGATGGATGACTCACAGGTTCAGGCTTTGCAGATTGCAAGCGCTGCCCTGGCGTGGACAGGGTCTGGCCTGCTGGGTGCTAGGAGGGGACGGTGGGGTCAGGGGCCTCAGGCTCTTGAGCAGGCCACAGAGACCACCTCCCCACCGCGCGCCCTTGCGGGCAGTCCGTAAAGCTGGGCCGTCCTCCTCCCAGCGGCAGCCGCCCCGCCCCGCTCCGCCACAACAGAAAGGCGCCTGAGAGCCCAGCCAGTCCAAGGTCAAACACCACCCCGGCAGGACCCTGGGCAGGGCGAGTGCCCACCACAGTCACTGCAGCCGGCAGTGCCCAGCCCCGGCAGTGGCGGGAGCGGTCCCAGGGGCCTCCAGCACCCAGTAGGACCACAGCCCGGAGCACGGGGCTCCCCTCCTCTAGTGCAGGGGCAGGAGGGTCTGGGCGCCTGGGCAGCTGGTCCCACGAGCCGCTCCCCGAGTTGCTGGCTGCATCAGGCAAGTTCCCGTTGCCATAACAACCCACTGGCTTCCAGCCGCCTGGGCCCAGGCCGAGGACGCTGCCGGCTGTGGCTGTGGTGGCGCCTGGGCCTGCTCACCTCGGCAGGGAGCGGGCTGCTCTCCCTGGGAGGCCTGGCCCTCGCTCCTGGCCAGCCCCGTCACTGAGTCTGCTGCTCCTCCTGGCGAGGGTCCGCTGTAGACGCTGGAGCTTTAGGCTCAAGGAGCGGGGTCTCGGGCCGAACCCCGAGGTCGCAGGGCTCAGAGCAGCAGACCCAGGACGGAGCCCAGAGGTCATGCCTTCCGCCCCGCTTCCTTCTGGACCCTGCCGCCTGGCTCCCAGGGGCGCCCAGCTGCCCCAGGAGCTCCAAGACCGGATGGACACGTGTGCTGCTGCCGCTGGGCTGGGACGGAAGGCCTGGCCGGGCACCAGTGGGACCCCGCGGGCCCGGCAGGCCGTGTCCACGAGCACCCAGCGTCGCGTTGCAGGCTGACCCCCTCCCAGCAGGACTCGCCACCCACTGTGGTGCTCGACAGCTTTAGGCCAGGCTGTCCTCTCGCACAGGACGGCGGCACCGGCCCGACGCCGCCTTGGCTGACCGACCACCGTCACGGCCAGGTCGCCGAGGAGCTGAGAACCCCACACGCGTGTGGGCGACACCCACGCCTGGACGCGTCCACACTGGCCCATGCGCCCTCGGGTGGCTGCCGGCCTTGGCCCGTGCCCCAGCCATCCCCGCACAGGCTCGACGCTCACACCCTCACGGGCTGCGCTGGCCTGCCGCGCTGGGGAGGTCTGGTGGCCCCCTTCCCGGCCTGTCGCACCCCACAGGCCATCCCCAAAGCGGGTGGGGCCTCTGTCAGCAGAGATGGCTCGCGGAGATCGAGCTGCCCCGCGCCCGTCCGGCCGGCACCTGCCCTCGGCATGCATGACCGCTGCCCGCGCAGGCCACGCTGGGGCTGGTGTCCATTGCATGCGCTCGCCCCGCTCGCCCTCCTGCCTCCCGGCGCGCTGTTCTGTACGGCCCGCCCTGCCACTTGCATCGTCTGTCCAGACGTCCACCCGTCCGTCCACAGGTCTCCCGTCTGCTGACACGGGTCCACTGGTGCCCAGCCACCCGCCAGGCGTTCACTGCGCGCTCTTGCACGTCCAGCTGGCCATTCTTCCTGAACCCCTGTGCGCCCGCACCCCTGCGTCTGCTGCACCCCTGCACCCGCCATCTACTTGGCATCGCTCCAGCCCCAGCTACCATCCCCAACGCCCGAGCACGTGCGGAGCCACTCCACGCCCGTCCAGCTCTGACGGGTCCATCCGGCCCTTTCTCCAGCCGTCTGTTGGCATTTGTTCGCCCACTTTAGGGCTTTCCATCCGGTCATCTAGCCATCTTGCCACAGGCATCAGAAACCCATCCTCTCATTTGTCAGTCCACCCCTGTATCTGCCCAATTATATATTCCATCCATCCACCCACCCACTCACCCGTCCATCCATCCATCCACTCACCCGTCCATCCATCCATCCACTCACCTGTCCATCCATCCATCCACTCACCTGTCCATCCATCCATCCACTCACCTGTCCATCCACCCACCCACTCACCCGTCCATCCACCCACCCATCCATCCATCCATCCACCCACCCGTCCACCCATCCACCCACTCACCCGTCCATCCATCCATCCACTCACCCGTCCATCCATCCATCCACTCACCCGTCCATCCATCCATCCACTCACCCGTCCATCCATCCATCCACTCACCCGTCCATCCACCCACCCACTCACCCGTCCATCCATCCACCCAC